>PVLC010012865.1:0-43190 GCA_004027655.1 Graphiurus murinus
TACTCCTTCTCTCCCACATTTCCCACTGCCACCAATTAGACTTTTCATGGCTATAGTTTTACTTATCAGAACCCCCTGCAGGCAACCTCAGTTAACCCCTTTGACATCTGGTTGTTATGTAACCATTTGGGTGCATGCATAGTCATTTCAGCTCTGTCTATATCTCTTGGTAGCCATTGTCGGGCTGGTGCGGTGCATGCGTCTTCTGCGGGTCAACCAGAAATAGCAGCAGCAGGCGATGTTAAAAGCGCTTGCAGCCCTTGAGGCTGACATCTCCCCTGGAGTGTGGCTTAGCATGCTAGATCGGTAGTCAGTGACGGGTAAGATCGGGCTCGATGCTATACCAACCTAAGACAGGAAGGTGGTCCTGATACCACTGATCTGATGACGGGTAAGGATAGCGACTGAAGACCAACAACCTAAGACAGGCACGATCTACAGCCATTGTATATAAACAAAAAGGGGGAGATGTTGGGGTCTTAGCCTGGCGGGCCCGGAGAGACCTCAAGATGGCGCCTGGCAGAGTGCCAGGAGCAGCTGCACATGGTAACATCCTAGGGCTGTGCCACGTCAGAGCGCATGCGCCAGCACGTCAGAGCGTGCCCAATAGGAAGGAGTGTTACTGAAGTTGCCTGAGTGAATACTCCCTGATAGACTCACTGGTTTTTCCTCCTTACAATTCCTCCCGTACCTGACGAAGAGAAGAGAAGGAGTCTCTCTGTGAGGAGAAGGAGTAAGAGAATAGGGAGGGAGTAAGAGGAGAGAGAGAGAGAGAAGAATAAAGAAGCTTGCACCATTCCTGTGTGTTTGTCGTCTCTTCGGGCCCTTGCGGGCAAGGGTCCGGCGCGGGGGACGATACCTTCTTATTTTTGTTGTTGAGTTTATTTATTTCCCAGGCAACTCACTCTTTATTGTTCGGTTTCATTGCCCACTTCTTTCATTTCCTCCTCCTCTCCATTTCCCTCTTCCCTCCTTCTTTCTTCTCTCCCTCCCTTCCTTAGTTCCCACTTTGAATCACTGGGTACTGTATCTGTGTACTCTTCCTGCAGCATGGGGTTCTGCCGAAGAAGACTGACTTGGGGGGCGTCAAGTCTTGCTCCTCTTGGGCGATACCTTCTTTGGATACACTCTCTCATCTCTCATTCTTGCTTTACCTGACTTTCTTTCTTTCTTTCTTTCTTTCTTTCTTTCTTTCTTTCTTTCTTTCTTTCTTCTTCTTCTTCTTCTTCTTCTTCTTCTTCTTCTTCTTCTTCTTCTTCTTCTTTTTTTTTTGCAGTACTGGGGATGGAACCCAGGGGCATTCTAACTCTGAGCCACACCCCTAGCCTTATTTTTTATTCTTTATTTTGAAACAGGGTCTCACTAAGTTGCGGAGGGCCTCACTAAGTAGCTAAGGCTGGCAGTGAACAACCTGGATCCTCCAGTCTCAGCTTCCCAAGTACTGGGATTACAAGCATGCGCCACCATGCCTGCTTACCTGACATTTTTCTAGTTCTGGACACATCCCACCCAAATCCTGTGTCCTTGTCTGGATCCAGAAATTCCTACTTAACGTATTTGTAGTTCACCCATTTTCTGGGACCCAGAACTGAGTGGACACCAGAAGTACTGTTGTCTGAGCCACACATGACTCAGTGGAACAATCACTTCCTTATTTTTGAACACCACACTCCAAATATCAATAAGCCATAAAGTTGGGTTAATTCTGAGCAACCACGCACAATTGATTCATTAAATTTGGCGTCATATAAACACCCACATTTCTTTTACCAATATAAGTCACCTAACTATCGATCACATATAAGTATTGTAAAATAATAATTCTTAGGGAATTATTGAGCCAAGGAATATTACAGAGCATTTCTAATATAGTTGGAATTACTTAATGTTATTCTGCTTTACTAGAACTAGAAACTTAAGCAACCTAGCACCATATTTTATTATTGACAGAGTCAGGGATTTCATTATTGATGGAATCAGGGATAAATTCAAGTTCCCTTATAAGGGCTTTGTCCAGACTGTGGAGCAAGCTCTGGGGCTGGCTTCTGCTTTCTTCTCAGGCTCTGCTATTAGAAGGAGCTACTTTCTTCCATAAGAAGCCCCCTGGAGAAGCGGGTAAACCTGCTCTTCAAGGCCAAATCAAACAGGTTCTACCTTAGCTCCGCCACTTACTGGGGGTGTGACTGGGAGTAACCCAATTCACCTAGCTGAGTCTCAATTTTCTCACACTTAATATAAAATGATTAGATTGCTATAACAGAGTGTTTGTAGGAATTAACTGAAATAAAGCCCAGGACCCAGCATATAGAGAATAAGAAAAAAATGTCAGCAACCCTGATACACACCTCCAAATTCAGTGAGCATTTCAGCCACAGACTCATCTAAATTCCAGATATCAATATAAATTCAAGGGCCTATCATTGTAGTTTTTCACTAGAAAATTCTTTCCTGTTTAACCTGGAAGCATTTCTGAATGCTTTTTGGATACACTTGTTTAGTGTGACTGTACCTAGCTACTGAAACTTGCAAGCTTATATTTGTTCTCACAGTGATACCATTAGTTATTTTATCCATTTCTATTTTAGAGTATTTTTATGTTTACCAGTTTATTATAAAAGATACTACAAAAGGTAAGATGAAGAAATGCGTAGAGCAGGTGTGGGAGGCGGCAGCCAGGAGCCCTTGTGTTCTCTCTGACCTTTCCATGCTCCAGCATCCACATGTATTCTGCTGTCTGGAATCTCTCCTTTTGAAGCAGTCCTCCTATTTTAGCTTTTTTAAAAAATGACATAGAGCTGAGCATGGTGGCACAGACCCATGATCCCAATACTTGGGAGGATGAGACAGGAGGATTGAAGATTTGAGGCCAGCCTCAGCAACATAGCGAGGCTCTGTTTCAAAACAAAAAATAAAGTAAAATAAAATAGAGCTAGAGATGTACTTCAGTGGTAAAGTGCCCTTGGGTTCATTCCTAGTAACACACATACGCAAACATAATAGTTGGCACTAAGACATAATTATCTGAATCTAGTACCATATATGGAACATCAAAAAATACCTAGAATTCATTACTATTTTCAAAAGCTTCAATTCTATTCTAAACCATAAGTTGAAGAAAAATGATTCAGAAAGAAATTCTCACAGACATTCTAATTTTGTTTTCAACTCAATAAGAATATTTTAGGATTTTTTGTTGAGATTTTTGTGCATGGCTAAAACATTCAATTAAGACCACTATAGACCTCCAAGTGGAAATTTTACACAGAAGTATTCTTCGACAACAGTCATAGATGAAGGAAGTCTGTAGCTCACATCCAGCTCTGCTCAAAAAGGCAGCTAAATTATCAGAAAGAGTGACTACTTTCCTGCTGTTTGAATCTATTTCTTTCTGTAATAGTCCCCTTTTTTGTACACCTGAACTGCACTCATGAAAGCAGAGTTGAAGGTTGCCCCAGTTCCAACCACACCAGCTTCAGCAGCCCACAAAGCAGGAGTTGTACATTACCACTTTCTCTAAGAGCAAGGCGCAAGTATAGCTAGTTACAATCTGCAGGTGTACAGATTTAGGAATAGCAAAACAGGGCACTTTAGTATACATAAATGTTTGGTTTTATTAGGTTGCATTTAGAAAACGTCATACTGTGTTAACTGTAGCTATTGAATATCTGGTGCATTTTAGAGAAGAGAAGCATGTCAAAATACGAATATTAAACATCAACAAATATGCCAGTTGTGGCATTGTACACCTCTAATCCCAGTACTTGGGAGGCTGAGACAGGAGGATCGCAGGTTCGCAGCCAGCTTCAGCGACTTAGCAAGGCTCTCAGCAATTTAGTGAAACCCTGTTTCCAAATAAAAAATAAGATAGGGCTGGGGGTGTAGCTTGGAGGTTGCCTGGGAAAATAATATATTTTTCACCCTTGCCTATAGTTATGTATCAACATACAAGTTAATTTTTTGATAATGGAATATAGGCAATGTTGGATGAAACTCTGGGAAGTGCCCTTATGTGAAAGACCATGTCATTATCTCTTCTTTCCAGTTAACTGAAATGGGTTGTGCTTGCTGGAGCTCTGGCAGCTATTTTGGCCCATGAAAGGGAAGCTATGAGTCGAGAGTAGGAAGCAACAGGATGTGAAGAACCTTTTGGTGCTGGTATTTGTGACCCACGAATGCCCACATCCAAAAACGAATCTCTCTCTAATTTAAACCACTGTTGTTTTGAGCTTCCTGACTTTGATGCCGTATCTAATCATACCTGGTACAGGTAGAAAGAAATAGGCCACTTTGATAGACAAATACATTTTTCAGGGACTATTCTTTATATTTTAAATTGGGTTTGAGCTACACAGTGAAATTTTTGAATATTCAAATTATATCATTGCTTTTTTTTTTTTTTTAAACAAAACAAGTATTTCACCTCAATATAGATTACTTATACAACCTTCGATGAAAGTCAAAAAGAACCATACTATAAATTGTTTACATAGAACTGGGTGCTGCGTCCGTTAGTCCTGACTCTAGAAACGTTCAGAGCTGGTCATGGTTGGCTATTTTCAACATATCCTTCCTAATGCCTAAAAGGTCTGGTATTCTCCCTGGTTTAACTGTAGTTTGATAATCATTATGTTCTTACATGAATTTACGCTCTGAATAAAAGTGTTTTCTTGGATCCATGACTGGTAGGCTAAGAGAGTTGATGGTGTTTATTTTTCCTATTCCTAAGGCAATATCGTCAAATTTTCTCTTTTCAATTATGTCTGAATTTTTTAATCAAAAGATTAAGGATCCTTAAAAATTCTGGATTTGATTTTGCTGATTCATATACAGATTCCTTAAAATATAAACATGTCAGCTGGGCATGGTGGCACACACCTATAATCCCAGTACTTGGGAGGCTGAGACAGAAGGACCATAAATCTGAAGCCAGCCTCAGCAGCTTAGTAAGATCCTGTTTCAAAAGCAAAAAAATAAAAAAAGGCTTAGAGTATATCTCAGAAGTAGAATACCCCTTAGTTCAATCCCCAGTAAAACATACACACATACACACACACACACACACACACACACACACACACACACACACACACACACGTCATTTTAGAATATTAAGTTAAAATATCCCAATGTTTTAAAATAATTAAATGTTGGGAAAAGAGGTTTTTGTGATCATTCTTGGGCTATTTCTAAATATAACTGTAAGGATTGACTGTTGAATAATCTTTTCCTAGAGTTTTAGCTTGTTTTTCCAAATGAAAGGGCTTGATATATCTGAATTACCAATACATTTTCTATGCATATTCTTAGTAGCTGAGGTTATTCCTACAGTTTGTAATACCATAATTAAAAATCTAGATGAAGAGAAAGACTTCACTATAAATATACTCATTTCTCTTGGTAGGCCTTGGGTTGCAATTTTTCCATTAAATGATGTAGAAGATTTGAGCTGCAGGGCATAAAAGCCACATTACTTCTAAATTACTGTATTATAGCTGGTAACTTTAATTACAAGGTAAATGCCAGGTAATAAAAATATAAACATAGGACAATTTCTGCTTTTAAATTAGAACTTGAGTTATGCTATAATCTCTTTTAGACTGACTGCCAGAAACTATATTAACCAAGTATTCGGAGAAAACGTTGGTCTCACTGATTTGTGTTCCATAGTCACAAACTGTTGGCTTAAACAAAGGAGCCAAACACTTTGAAGCAAAAAGCACAGAAATATCAAAATAATTCTTGCGATTACAAAAAAATTGTGAACAATGTTGTGATGAAACCACCGGCCCTCGATGGGAACTGCATTATACAGAAAGGAGTTGATTTATTCTGCACTACAGACTTGGATAAGTTATTACAGCTAAATTAAAATTATTGAAGTAGAAAGTTAGACCACAGACGTAGACTGTGACAGGAAACCAGACCCGAGAAAATTTGTAAGAAAAATTAGAATATAATATTTTTATGACATAAAAATTGTGTAGTTTAATGTTATAACAGAAAATCAACTATCACAAATATACATAAGATGAATTCTACAATTATTAAATTAGTATTTAACCAAAGGAGGTGAAATATTTTTGAGGGAGAGGAAGAAAACAAATATATTCTCCTCGGGCTTGTGAAATTTAAAGGGAAATTGGTAATATAAGACCCTATTCTTATTCTTATCATTATTATTAGACATTATTATTGATGATCGAATGGAAATTTGATGGCAGGTAGCACTGCATGACCTTTCCCAATATTTCGTAAATACAAATGTCCCTGTAGGAGTTTTTGGCCTCTTAAAATTTAGACTGCACGGTGGCTAAGAGCATGGCATCTTGTCAGGTAAACTTGCTCCATTTGGACTTTCATCGTTATGAATTGTATAATCTTGGGAGTATAACTTCTCTAAGCATCAGTGTCTTACACATAAGACTAGAATAATCACATTGGTCTATTCATAAAGCTATGTTCGGAATTCAATGAGTTAATGCATGCTAGCCAATGAGCATGGCAACTACATATGAACAAATACAAAGTATTATTTTAATGATTGTCCCAGATATAATATTCAGTAATTCATATTTGCTTTTAATATGCCATTCATTTTGTTTAGATTCACCATCAATTTTAAACTCTTTTTTGCTGGAAAAGTGAAAGCATTACCATGTTAATGTACACATATGCATTTTGAAAAGTTGAAATGACAAAGGAAGTCTCAAGTTCTAGGAAACATGGAGGATTAAATTTGTGCACAAGAACGCTTTCCATACTCAAACACCTAACTGCTGATTGGACATGTTCAGTGGCACCTCTCCATTTTCAGGATTTTCTCCACCCCCTTCCCCCTGCCTTTTTGTCAACAACTATGAAATGTAACAAATGCCCGCCCTTCCTTCCTTCCTTCCTTCCTTCCTTCCTTCCTTCCTTCCTTCCTGCCTTCCTGCCTTCCTGCCTTCCTTCCTCCTCTGACCTGCATGGTTTTGAGAAATGTTGGTCAGTTGCTTTATAAAATGTCTTCCTATCAGAATCTGTACAATGTTTTTCTCGTAACTAAGCTATTTTGGGCTTTGGGCGAAGGAGATCACAGAGGTGACCCTTTGCCTCTTGTCAGTCATGTGACTTGAGCAATCCTTTCTTGCTTATCTCCAAGTCTCACTTTTTTCTTTCTTTCTTTCTTTTCTTTTTTTTTTTTTTTTATCTGTACTTACTTCTTTAAGTTGTTGTGAGAAATTGAACATAAGGAATCATGCAAAAGGGTTAAAGTCAGGAATACCAATACCTACATACAATATAGCTCAAGACTAAAATGCCAAATGATTTAGTTGATGAATATCTAATCAGAACTCAAAGTATTTGGAGATCAAAATACCGTAAATCCCATGTGTGATATTTTCCTTTTCTGTAGCATACATTAATAAGTTCAAAGTATTGTCCAGTTTTCATTAAGTGCCCTGAAGAGCTCTGTAGGGTAAATCTGCTGCGAAGTTTATCATCTGCTCTTTAGTGGAAGGAAATTGGACGGCAGAGCTGTGGTTCATTCATAACTAATGGTTATCTGAATAAAATACGGTACTATCAGATATCCTCAATTGTATTAACAGTATTCTGGTTGTGCCACTTTATGAAATTAGTGCCGCTAGAAAATCATAAAACAGGACAAAACTCTTCCCAGTTCACCACCCTCGTCTCCACTTTCCTAGTGTCCTATTTTTCGGTCATGACTTGTGAAAGCAGTGCTCTGGGAAGTTCTAGTTTAGTGTCATCTTAGATGGTGTCACCATGAGTCCACGTACCATGGCACACATTTTTACTGCCTTCCTTACGCAGGCACTGGCTTGACTTCAGCTGCTGAATTTTCTTTAATGCCCTAATAGAACTGTGACTGATAAGAAGGTAATGAAATTCCCTCTGGTCAGCCGTTCCAAGTTCATCTCTTCTGTGGTAATCCTCAATGGTCTTCTTGATAAATAAAATGGGAACCCAAAGCTGGCAAATTAGTAAACAGGGAACGTTCATCTTTCTGTTTCATCCAAAAGCTGTAGAATGAAAGGAAGCTGGGCAGACAGTGGGTGTAATCTCTAGGGAACAGTAAAAATGTGTTTGATTATTTTTGGATCCTAAGAATTAAACATGAGTCCAGCCTATGGTTTATGATGACAGGAGTCTTCTGACTGAAAGGCCCTATGAGGAGAATATATTCATAGGAGAATAAGATAAAGGGCAGTCCCAAGAATAAGAGAGTGTCTGGAAAGAATTCATGAGGGACAACACTGAGAATTTTGGAAACTAAACCAAGTGAAGCTTTGGAACCATGCCGTGGGCAAACCTGGAAGAGATTCCTGCGAGGAAGAGAGGGAACAATGATGGCCGACTTGCACCCAGCACTGTTCCTTGCTAATCAATCACCCTTCCCACTCATCTCAGCACCCAATGACACCAATGTAGCCCTGTTTATTCACTTATTCTCTTGATGATTGGCTCATTCATTCCTTTATTCTTTCAACAAATAGTTTATTGAATGACTTCCAAGTGGAATCTCCTCCCCGCTCATTACCTGTGGTTTCAAAGAAAGGCACTTCCTGAAGTGACTTCCAATGACTACACCGATCCCTAGCACTCATTTCTGTCAGCAAAGCAGCACGCACCCAGTGCACCATGAGGAGACAGGAGGGCGGACGCGAGAGACCTCCCAGGGTACCTCAAGGAGCTGAAGACGGTTGAAATAGAAACCGTCAGACAAGTCCTCCTGCAGCTTGAGACCAGCTCTAGCTTTCTTAGACTCTTAGCACCTGCCAGGAGAAGGGTTTCTCCTCTTTGAGTCTAAGCGATTCTTTACAGCTACGAGACAGATGCTTGAGAACCTCCTAAGTCCTGGGAGTTTATAGTAAGTCATCAAATTTCACTTCTCCCAAGTCCCATTTTAGTTTCCTTTCTGTTAATCACATCCATCCTATGTGAGAGATTTTTACAATTTTCTAAAAATAGATATCCGTGTAAGAAATAATCCTCCCATCCCGGGCCACTTGAGATTCTTGGATCACCTATGTGTCATGTGTTCTTTTTAAAATTTATATCGGTAATAATTTTTATTTGCTATTGACTGTACAGATTCCATCAGGCCTGTTGTCTGAGCTTTATAATTCTTAATGGAATTGCTTGAGTGGTACCCATGGCAAACTTCCATGGGCCAGGCAGCATAGTGGGTGCTGGAGACAGAAACAAATACTAGAAGTTTCTCCTTTCCAGGAGCTCCACATTTAGTAGAAAGCCAATTTTTTGTTTGTTTGTTTCTTTTTTTGTGGTACTGGGGATCAAATCCAGGGGCAATCTACCTCTGAGTTATACCTCCAGCCATATTTTATTTTTTATTTTGAAACAGAGCCTCACTAAACTGTTGAGGTTGGCTGCAAACCTGCAATTCTCCTGTCTCAGCCTCCCAAGTACTGGGAGTACAAGTGTGCGCCACCACCATGCCTGGCTTGGATGTTGAATTTTGCAACAGATTACTTGTAAATTGAGAATCACATGCTTCTTCTTAATTACTCTTTATATGGTGAATTATATCAATTAATTTTAGAATGTTAAACAAGCTCTGAGTTCCTAACGTAACTCCCATTTGGACATGATTCATTATCCTTTTTATATATGATTGTGATTTGTTTGGTAGCATTTTTTTGAAAAGTTTTTATTTATGATAATGAGGGATATTGATCTGAAGCTTTCTTCTCTAGTAATGTCTTTGTCTAGTTTGGGATTATAGTAATGCTCAGTCATAAAGGGAGTTGTGAGGTACTGCTTTTATTTATTTTTTAATTGGTGCACTGTAACCGTACATTGCAATGAAGTTCAGAGTGATAGAGGCATACATGCACACTCTTCCTATTTTTTTTTAAATTCTGTAAACATGTGCTAATCGATACCATTTCTTCCTTAAATGTGTGGCAGTTTTTATCAGGATAGCTACCTGAGATTGGAATTTTCTTGGTTCAAAGTTGTTTGACTACAAAGTCAACATATTCGATGTACTTGGTAGACATGAGACTATTTGGGTTTCCTGTTCTTTTCGAGATGACCTGGACAGCAGGCATCATCTGAGAAATTCCTCCCTCTCATTTGAGCTGTTTAATTTATGTGACTAAAGTATATTATGGGTTGCCTTGTGTCTCCCCAAGTTCATGCGCTGAAGCTCCAATTCCATCCAGTACCTCAGATGAGACTTGACTGGGAAATAGAGTCTTCATAGATGTAATGAGTTAGGAAAGGTCCCCACTGGAGTAGAGAGAGCCTCAAATCCGGTATGAGTGGTGTCCCTGTGAGAGGAGGCATTGAATGCAGACATTTGCACAAGAAACAGTCAAGGGAGACTGGAGTTTTGCCACCACAGGTCAAAGAACTAGCAGAAGCCAGGAGTGGGCCGGGAGCAGATGCTCCCATGCTTTTTTTTTTTTTTTTTTTTTTTTTTTTGCGGTACTGGGGATTGAACTCAGGGGCATTCTACCTTCAAGATATACCCTCAGCCCTATTTTTTATTCTTTATTTCGAAACAGGGTCTTGCTAAGTTGCGGAGTGCCTCACTAGGTAGCCGAGGCTGGCCGCGAACCCGGATCCTCCGGTCTCAGCCTCCCGAATGCTGGGATTACAAGCGTGCGCCACCATGCCCGGCTGCTCCCATGCTTTTTAAAGGAAGATGCCTGCTGACACTGTCTTCTACCTCTGCCTCCATCGCTGTGAGGCCGTGCATCGCTGCTGTTTAAGCCACCTAGCTTTCGATGATGTTACCTGCAGCCCTCTTTTTTAGTGCCCACAGAAGATTAGTGATATCAACTCTTCCTCCTTGCTTTCTGTGATTGTCTTCGATCTTCGCTCATTTGTCATGCTACAGGTTTATCAAAAGTTACGGATTTAATTTTTTTAAATCAGCTATTGGTTTAAATGATCTTCTCTGCTGTTATTTTTTTTTTATTTCCTTTTGTATTACTCTTTATGACACCTCTTCTGATTACTTTGGGTTTAATTTGCTCTTATAATTCCTTAAGATGGGACCTTTGTTCATTGACCCTTCTTTTCTGAATATAAGCAAGCTATGCTATACATTTGCCTCTTGGCTCTGCTCCACCTGATTCTTCTTGTAACATCACTTCCACGAGGTAATGTGGATTGTGGAGAAGGTCGCAGATTCACATGAAGGAGGTAAAAATCCCATGGCCGATATATCCAAGTATCAGTGTGCTAACTCTTCATGCCTTACTTCAGAGTGTCAATTCATTTATGGTAAGAATTCTTTCTCTCTCTCTCTCTCTTTTTCTCTCTCTCTCTCTCATCTTCTCTCTCTAAAAAAAACAGAGCTGTCACACATTAGAAACTCAGCAAATATTTGTTGAATAAACACACATACACACCCACACAAGAGAGAGAAAGAGAGAGAGAGCGAGAGCGAGAGAGAGAGAGAGAGAAAGAAGTCTAATTGGCAGAGTGGGAAGGGATGCTTTATAGGGGATATATTACAGGGGATATATTACAAAGCATTTTTGCAAGACAGACAAAGAGGGGAGGAGGAGGATTATCAGGCTGAAGGCAGTGGATGCTTTTCACAATTCCGTTTATTTTAGTCAAGATGCCATGAGAGAGATTTCATTGTATGGTATTTTTATTTCATTCTTATGAGAACTGAGTCTGTAAGACCCGTATACAGCATGCACTTAGCACGATATACTTACAATTCCAGGGACAATATAAATACGTGAATTTCAACATGGTACCTTTGTTTGTTTGTTTGGTTAGTTAGTTGGTTTGGTTTTCTTTTTGAAGCCTAAAACTCATGTGGTCTGAGGTTGGTGAGAGCCACACCCAGAACTGAGGTCAGTGCAGTTGGTCCAGAACTTGGGCATTACAAGACGTGCACAGCCGACTGATACATGTGGGCGGAAGCTCTCGGAGACAGAGACTGATACGGCCCATCAGAAAGCGAATGGGCTTCGGTCACAGCGCTCTTCTCTTTGGGGAGCTACATGAAGGAAAACAATTTTTTCATTCCACGTGGGACATAATATTCTGCAATTTCATCCTCATTTCCAAAGCCTCAGTAAACTCTAATTTAAGGGCTGGCAGGACTTCAGTGGGTGCTAATTTTCTTTTTCTTTTTTTGAAAGTTTTATTTACATTTTCTGCAGCACACTGTGAAGTGCCCCCAACACTGTTTCTCAAAGGCAGGATTAGAGTACGAATGGAAGAAGAAAGGCCTGAGATTCTATACAGGGAAGCATTCAGGCAAGATTTACACTGTTTCTAGTTACCTGGCGCCTCTACCATACCCTTCATTGGAGACTTTCAAAGACCAAGAATCCTCGCAGTTGTATAAACAGGTCAGTGTTTAAAACTATTATCTGTGGGAAGATGAATCAAATAGCATGGATGGTAACAGTATAATAATAAACACACAAAAAGGAGAGACCATTTGTGTGTTTGTTTTGTCAGTAAGCGCTCATGTCAGATGGCACTAATCCAGTTTGGAAGGCATCGGGCTTGCATTCTCTGTTTATTTCTTCTTGGCTGTTGCCCAGGCGGGCCATTGACAATTAACAAAAATGCTACTTTCCCTCTCATGTGTGCCCTACGTGCAGCCGCAGAACAAGATCATCTGCACCACAGCCACATCAGATACTTTTATTTTTAGCTGGCCTTTTTATACTTCACATTTGGGTAAATTATAATCTAACTCTTGTATAAACATTTTCTAAAAATATAGGCCAGTAGCTATTCCCTAAGAAATAACCTTGCCAAATAGGTCATTCTCCCTCCCCCCCTTCAAAATGTAAATCCATGTCAGAAGATGGATATTTCTCCAAATGTTAAGCTAATGTGGTTTGTAACAGTAAGGATGCTCTTCTATTAAAGAATTACCTGTGGCAGCCGGGCGTGGTGCCGCACGCTTGTAATTCCAGCATTTGGGAGGCTGAGACAGGAGGATCCGGGTTCGAGGCCAGCCTCAGCTACCTAGTGAGGCCCTCCGCAACTTAGTGAGACCCTGTTTCAAAATAAAGAATAAAAAATAGGGCTGGGGCTGTAGCTCGTAGGTAGAATGCCCCTGAGTTCAATTCCCAGTACCGGAAAAGAAAAAAGAAAAAAGAATTACCTGTGGAAAGGAACAGGTCGTATCATGCATAAGCCATGTGACTACTTATTTTATTCTACTAAATATTTTATGTGACCAAATTAAATATACTTTGGATTACTTCAAGGCAAAAAAAAAAAAAAAAAGGATTCTATTATTTAACATAACTCAAACTTGCCATCCTCCTGTCTCAGCCTTCCAAGTACTAGGATTACAGGCATGTGCCACGTCGTTATGCCCAGATAAAATGTAATTAATAATGAAGTGCTCATTTCTTGTTGGAGGAGCTGGGGATGAGATGCCAAGAGGGCAGCTACTGAACGACAGAAGCTGACTGTGGATATTTCAGACCAGGGGCGCTCAGTGGGTGGGTATTTCGGGCCAGCAGTGCTCCACGAGGCACTTTTGTGCCTCTGCAGCCTTCCACAGTGTGTGGAGACACTCGAGGGCCCTCACTCTGGTGGAGAAGCTTACTACGAGCTGCTAGTGGGTAGCAGCCATATGTTTTAAACACTATTTTGGACGACACCAGAGATGGATCCAGAAAGAGAACCTGGGAGGGTTGTGCAGTTTTGTGCTACTGGGGAGGCCACTGGGGGGCTGCATGATCTGTCCCAAAGAGCCCCTGAGGGAACCTTGGGGTCTTCCAGGAGGATGACAGGATTTGAGCTCATCTACAGAGTTTTGCAGAGATGAGCAGGCCAGGCAGGGTATGCAGGGTTAGGGTGGGCTAGCTCTGTTTAAGAGTGGCATCCCAGCCGGGTGTGGTGGCGCACGCTTGTAATCCCAGCATTTGGGAAGCTGAGACCAGAGGATCCGGGTTCAAGGCCAGCCTCAGCTACCTAGTGAGGCACTCTGCAACTTAGTGAGACCCTGTTTCAAAATAAAGAATAAAAAATAGGGCTGGGGGTATAGCTTGGAGGTAGAATGTCCCTGAGTTCATTCCCCAGTACTGCAAAAAAAAAAAAAAAAAAAAAAAAGAGTGGCATCCCTGCTAAAAATCCAACTCATGGTGACTGTTGAAGCTTTGGAGTTAGGATGATCTGAAGTCTTAGATGTTTTTTGGTTGGCCAGATTTACTAGGGAACAGTGAGTGGCCATTGTATAGGTGTGAAAGCATCAATTAGAGAGATTAAAAGTGTGGTTAATATACCAGGGGGGCTACTAAATGATCCATAAGGCACTAGATCACCTCCTCCCACCAACAAGAATGATCCGATCCAAAATAGAAAAGATGTGGAGCTAAGGAAAGCCTGTCTTAGAACCTAGTGCCCCAAGGCAGAGAAGAGGACCCTTGCCAATACTCACAGAGATGAACAGCAAGTTCCTCAGCGTGAAATACTGGAGCAGGGGGTGGGGGGGAGAAACTGGAGCTTGGGGTAGGTGTAGGAAGCTCGTCATAGAAACTTTCAGGTCTCCAGGCCCTTCAGGGTAAAGTGGGAGGTCAGGGAGGGTCTGCAAAGGTGTTGCCTCTAGAAGAGCCTTCCTGCCTGACTCAATAAGATCTTGATTTCTACTTTAATTCCACCTGGAACTCCCGTGCAAGATTTTCTCCCTCACCACAAAGGGGATTCTGAGAAATAAAGTCTTAGACTTTTACGGTGGTGCTGCCAATATAACTACCAAGAATCTAGTGCTGGGGTTGGCCATTTCCAAAGCAAGACAGGATATAAGGGAAATTCATCTGGTACTCATGGAGAACCAGGTGATCTCAGAGCACGAAGAGAGCTCTACTAATTTGGTTAGAGAAAGATAGTATGACCATTGGACAAACCCAATGAACAGAAACAGAGTAAGGATCTTAAAGAGTATACTTTTGTGTATGTGCGGCACTGGGATCGAACCCAGAGGCATTCTACTTCTGAGCTACACCCCCAGCCTGATTTTATTTCTTATTTGGAAGCACGGTCTAGCTAGGTGGAAGCGAGTCTCACGGCTTGCTGAGGCTGTCCTGGAACCTGTGATCCTCCTGTCTTAGCCTCCCAAGTCCTGGGATTATAGGCATGTGCCACTATACCCTGCAAGAGTATACTTTTTTATGTTAATGCTCTATAGAAAACATGTATGACTGATCTTGGTTGTCAAAAGAGCCACCTAAAAAACTGGTAAAGCACATGTCTGGGTGTGTCTGTGAAACACACAGAGATGATTGACATGGGGGTCAGCCAATGGAGTGGAGAAGACCCACCCTGAACAAGGGTTGCACCACCCAATCCAACCAGCTGGGGACCCTGGGGGAACAAAAGAAAGCAGAGGAAAGGGAAACTGTTGCAGCACGGCTCTTCCTCTACAAGTGTGTTCTCTGCTGCTGGCCTAAACCCCGACGTCTGACTCCAGAACCTTCTTCGGGGACGCTCCAGTGACCTCCAGGCCTTCAGTCTGGGATATGGTCACATCATTGGTCCCTCTGGTCCTGAAGCTCCTGCTTATTGGATTGGGCCGCTGCTGGTTCGCCCAATTCTCTATCCTGCACACAACCGTTGTGGGATGAGCCAGCCTCCGACGACGCTGGAAACCAGTCTGATAAGTCCCCTGTCACATATACACTCCCATGGTTTTGTAACTTTGGATAAGTCCAGTACAAAAGTTATGTGATAAGAACAGCATGGAAGAAAATATGTAAAATCAATAACAGGTCTGCCAGTAGGGTTTGAAGTCAGGTATTTCCCTGAAATTTTAGTTTTGTTGTTTAGTGATTGATGGATCTTCAATGACAATCCCACAACATTGGTTCTCTTGTTTGCAAAGTGCAGTAGGTCCAGGCACTTGCTTGGATTGTTGAGTACACCAAATGAAGAACTGTACAAGAGCGTCCAAGTGATGTCCGCTGCCAGGCTGGTGCCCAAAAAACGTTATTTCTGCTCTCCCACCTTGGCTTTGCCCTTCGGTGATCACAGAAGTGAAATCTAATTAAATCCCTCCAGCAGTGGAGAAAGTTAAGTGTCTTTTAAGAATCCAAGTAAAAGAAGAAAGAAAATAGAACACAAAATTTAACATTATAGCTGTTGAAGATAAATAAAAGTGTAATTAGGGTTCTAGCTCATTTGAAGTTAGGATAATACTAATATTTACTTTATGAGAACATTATAAAGATTACATGAGATAATAAGTTACTTAACGCACAGTTTCTAATATGCTAATATATTATACATTAGTTTACAAAAATCATAATAGAGCTGACTACAGTGGTGAACACCTGTAATCCCAGTACTTGGGAGGCCAAGACTGGAGGATCAAAAGTTTGAGGACAGTGTGTGGTAGTAACGCAGCAGGAACCCGTTTCAAAATAAAAAATGGAAAATGGCTGGGGTATAGCTCAGAGGTAGAATACCCCTGGGTTAAAACTCTAGTACCACATACACACAACAAAATTATAATAAAAACAATGTCAATAGTATTAATATTTTAATTTCCCTAAGAGGGTATAGTAAAATGTTACCTGGAAAAAGAATCCATTTGACAAGTCATTGAAACTCATTAATCTATTCTAAATGCAGAATTGGTTGCCAAAATATGAAGTAGAATATGATTCTCCAGTATTGCCTTTACACAGGAAATACATTTTCTTTTCTCTTCTCCTTCCTACAAGTGCTACTGCCCATCCACATTTATTGTACCCACACCAGATGGGTAACTTACTCTTACAGTCAAAATCAGCTTCAGGCTAGCAGAGTTAGGATACTGCATCATAATATGTAAAGTCAACTTGCCTAATAAAATCTAACCAGATTGAAATATTTCTACTCGAAGCAAAGGATGCCTAGATATCTCAGCTTTGGGTTTTCAACCAAAATTAACTATTTGACAAAAAAAAAAAAAATTATTGCACACACACAATCAAGACCCCAAATTTTCTATGCATAAGCTGAAATAACTCCATCATTAGAATTTGCCTCATTATTAGGAGTGTGGGTCCCTCCCTGGTGCATGTTCTCTGGCAGATCAGTGCTGCTCTTAGAAGCTCCTACTTGCTCTGAATCTTTATTTGATACCCTGTCCGTGTGCTGCCAGTGGCTCCTAACCTTCTCAAATCGATGGCGTGTTCTCTTCTTCCGCTAGGACTTTGCTGCTCTAATTATAAGTCATGATTACATATCTCCTTTCCCGCTAGCTTTCTTTCAGTACTCTTCACCCTTTCTCTATTTTTCCCTCTTCTCTCAAAACCATCACTTTTTTTCTGGTTTCTGCATCCTCATTACATGGCTGAGCTTTCATTGTCTCCTGTATAATTTCTCCTCCCTACAGGCAGTATCCGTGTTCTCAGCAGCGCGCAAGTATTCATTAAACACCTACCCCGTGCCAGAGAGATGGGGTGGAGAGGCGGCCTCGCTCT
The DNA here is from genome assembly GCA_004027655.1 of Graphiurus murinus. Lineage (NCBI taxonomy): Eukaryota > Metazoa > Chordata > Mammalia > Rodentia > Gliridae > Graphiurus > Graphiurus murinus. The sequence continues at coordinate 17,436 of PVLC010012865.1, forward strand.
CCTGTGGCATCTTATTAAACCAGCTCCTCCACGTGCAAATCTGGCTTTGCTTGGTTGCTTTCTGATTCTGCAGTTCCTTCCTGTCTCTTTGTGTTGGAAGGGAAGGGACTTATTTTCTGATGCAAAAGGAAGAAAGAGAGCTGGTTGTGGTGGGGCGTGGTAGTCATCCCGCTACTCAAGAGGTGGAGGCAGGGGAATGGCAAGTTCCAGTCTAGCCAGGGCAATTTAGCAAGATCCTGTCTACAAAACAAAACACAAAACAAAGTTGGGGGTACCCATGTAATCCCAGTCCTTGGGAGGCTGAGACAAGAGGATCCCAGGTATCCCAAAGTAGTCCTGGTTTCTGCAGTTCAAATATAAGAAGATTCCAGCCGAGCATAGTGGTGCATGCTTGTAATCCCAGTATTTGAGAGGCTGAGACAGGAGAATCCAGGTTCGAAGCCAGCCTTAGCTGCTTAGTGAGGCCCTCCGCAACTTAGTGAGACCCTGTTTCAAAATAAAGAATGAAAAATAGGGCTGGGGGTGTAGCTTGGAGATAGAATGCCCCTGGGTTCAATCCCCAGTACAGAAAAAAAAAAAAACAAAAACAAAAACAAAAAAAGAACCCCTCCTATGAATTCCTTAAGACACATTTTTTTTTAAGTAATAAAATACACCTAAGATTTACCTTTTAAGACATAAAATAAACCTAAGATTTACCTTTTTTTTTTTTTTTTTTTTTGCGGTACTGAGGATTGAACTCAGGGACATTCTACCTCCGAGCTATACCTCCAGTCCTATTTTTTATTCTTTATTTTGAAACCGGATCTCACTAAGTTGCGGAGTGGAGTGCCTCACTAGGTAGCTGAGGCTGGCCGCGAACCCGGATCCTCCGGTCTCAGCCTCCCAAAAGCTGGGATTACAAGCGTGCGCCACCACGCCCGGCTTCATCATGTTCCTTTTTAAACACATAGGTCGCTAGCTTACCAGAAATGCTTTTGGAGAACTCGGCTGCAGCAGGAGGGAGTCAGGGCTCCCTTGTAGACTGCATGCTCCTTTTTGATCTGCTCTCTGGGGAGTGGCTCCCACTAGGCCCCACCCCTTAAAGGTCCCACGCCTTGCTGTATCTTTGCCTTGGGCACCAAGCATCCAGCCTTTGGGCGCGGGGCGGGGGGGGGGGGGCAGGCTTATCCAAACTACAGCAAACCTCGTCTCTTGAATATTTACCCCTTCGCCCTAAATTGAAGTGCTGAGTAGCTCAGTGCTGCACTCCCTGATGGTCACTTGTCCGGCTGTGCCTGCTGTTGGCATGCTCCACTTGGCCGGTGGCACCTCTCCCCGGGGCTTTGGTGCCAGGCGCTCGCTCTTCCTGAAGCACCCCTGAGTTCCCAGGCCTGGCTCTGCTGCGGCTGCCCTGTACCACACGGTTGCTTCTGCTTATTCTTAATCTGCTCCAAAGTTGGCGGTCAGGAAATATTTGTTCAAGGAGAGAGTCAATTTTTTTTTTTTTTGCAGTACTAAGGATTGAATCCAGTGGCATTCTACCTCCAAGCTACACTCCCAGCCCTATTTTTTATTCTTTATTTTGAAACAGGGTCTCACTAAGTTGGGGAGGGCCTCACTAGGTAGCAGAGGCTGGCCGCAAACCCGTATCCTCAGGTCTCAGCCTCCCAAATGCTGGGATTACAAGCGTGCGCCAACACGCCCCACCAACCTTTTCTCTTTATAAGCTGATTGTCTCAGGTTTTTGTTAGAGTGATGGAAAGCTAATGCAACAGATAAGTTGGCATATAGGGCGGTAGAGACCATTCCACCGTAACTTAACCACACAGGAAAAGATTGCAAACCACACAAGTATACACCACCGTACCTGTATTTTCGTGTCAATTTCCCCTTTGCTCAATGTTTCTTAATTTACTTTTCATGATTCCCCTGCTCCAAGGAACAGCTTTAGACATTGTCCCAAAATCACCCCTGGATGAACGTTTTATTTATTTATGTATTTATTTTTTTGTGGTACTGGGGATTGAACCCAGAGCCATTCTACCTCTGAGCTACACCCCCAGTCCTATTTTTTGTTCTTTATTTGAAACAGGGTCTCACTAAGTTGTGGAGGGCCTCACTAAGCTGAGGCTGGCCGCAAACCCGGATCCTCCTGTCTCAGCCTCTCAAGTACTGGGATTACAAGGGTGCGTCACCACGCCCAGCAGGAGGGTTGATTTTAACATTGGTCAAAACTAATTCCGAGGAGTTTGTTGTTTTAATCCAGACATAACAGGCAGCATTTCACATGGTCTTGATGATTCCCGGAACTGAAAACAAGTATTAAATTTTCCCTCTCTCTGTTTCTCTGCTGAATGATGCCATTGGCAATTCCGCATCTCCAGGCGCTGTCTCAAGGTATTTTTGCAAGTTGAGTCAATATTTGCGTAATTCAAATTCTATGTTTTCCCCTGGGGCATGAGATTCTCAGTGGTGGGGCACCACCCTTTGTTCACAATGTAGTAACTTTGATAAACTAATTATTTGATTACTTTTTTTTTTCTATTAGTGGCACTGAAGATTGAACCCAGAGGATTTTACCTCCACCCTACACACCCACATTTTATTTTTATTTTGAAACAGGGTCTCACTAGGTTGACAAGAGTCTTACTATTTGCTGAGGCTGGCCTCAAACCTGCAATACTTCTGTCTTAGCCTCCTAAGTATTGGGATTATAAGTGGGCACCACCATGCCTGGCTTTTATTACATTTTTTAAATATAGACCAACGCCTGTTAAGTTTTGAATTTCCATAGAATATCTAAGACTAAGATAATGGGGATATCCAATTGCATTTTTTTTTTTTTTTTTTTGGTCGTGGTACTGGGGATTGAACTCAGGGACATTCTACCTCCGACCCATACCCCCAGCCCTATTTTTTATTCTTTATTTTTGAAACAGGTTCTCACTACGTTGCAGAGAGCCTCACTAGGTAGCTGAGGCTGGCCGCGAACCCGGATCCTCCGGTCTCAGCCTCCCAAATGCTGGGATTACAAGCGTGTGCCACCACGGCCGGCTTCCAATTGCATTTTGATGACGGATTTTAACCATGTAACAGATATTCCCACCTATCCTAAGACTGCATGGGAAGAATAGACAAGAAAATGTATTTATTGGTAATTGATGAAAAATGAGAAAATGTTGGCTGACTGCATCAGAATTATTATGTTGAATATTCCCCATTTATTCAGCTCTTTAAAATATAAGGTCAGCCCAAGCAATCCTCAAAGATGGTTCCCTGAAGGACCTTCACCGGCACGCTGAATGTCTTCATAAGGCAGCAATGATTTCATCTACTATTTTTTCTAATTGCTGTTTTCATTTTTAATTAAAGGGAGAAAATGCTATGCAGCCCTTCCCTGGATGTCAACAAACCCCGAGAGTCCTTAGTAAACATGGTGATGAAGTTCATAAGGGGACAAGAATCTGGTTACAGAAAATATTTTTAAGTTGGGTTAGATTATTTTCATATTTAAAAAGTATAATTACATATACGGTCATAGGCTTTTAACTTGGCTGTATATATCAGAGATGCTATTTTTCACTTTATGGTTCAAATGTCCTTCTCTTCCTTCTCTAATTGTGTGTGTGTTGTGTGTGTGTGTGTGTGTGTGTGTGTGTGTGTGTGTGTGTGTGTTACTAGGGATTGAACAAAGGATCATTCTACCTCTGAATTACACCCCAAGTCCTTTATTAATTTCTGTTTTGAAACAGGGTTTTGTTAGGTAACTGAGAGTCTTGCTAAGTTGCTGAGGCTGGTCTTGAACCTGCAATCCTACTGTCTCATCTTCCCAAGTACTGGGATTATAGGCATGTGCCATCACACAGATGTTAGCTAATCTGGATTAGCTAACTTTATATATATATATTATATATATTATATATATAATATATATATAGAGAGAGAGAGAGGGGGGATATTTTCATATATATATAATATTTATTTATTTATTCTTTGTTTTCATAACATTGACACAGTATGATGCATTGTCCAAACAACATGTATAGGTCTACTTTGTTATTTTTAGTATCTACACAGCATTCCAGTGTGTGAATTTTTCATAATTACTCTGTTCCTATCTCTTCCTTCCTCATACTTGCTGTTACCAGATTCCTCTTTCCTCAAATCTACCATCCATAACTGCACTCAAAGTGATTGGTTTAAAAATAAAAATAAATTTTAAATATTTAAAAGCTTAGCCTAATACACAAAACCCTGCGAGCACTCCTTATGAGTCCCCCAGATATTAGCCTGGATTAACATTCAGCTACATATTTGATGGATGAGAAGAAGGAAGAAATACAGGGCTTGTACTCAAAAGAGGGAGAAGGAATAAATGAAGAAAAACTAACAACTTGCTTTTCCATTTTGTGCTATTATAAAAAATTCTGAAGTTACTGTACTTCTTACATGTATTTAGGTATCTTTTTTTTTTTTTTGCAAAGATTCCTTTGGGGAAATGCATGGTAAAAGAATTACTATTTAAAAGTTTATAATCAAAAGTCTGCCTCAGACTAGAGAACCACTGTTGACTTATGTTGACAGATATTTCCCCTGTAGCCTCACAAAAACAGCCTCAACATTTTGATAATATGGTAGGTTATTTTATTTTTTAACAGAGTGAGGTTGAACATCTTCTTATATGATTATTGGGCACCTAATTTCTTTCTTTCTTTTTTTCTCCAAGGTATCTCTGTCTCCTGCTACACAAATGGCTAATGCCTTTTTTTCTTTGTAATTATTCATATTTTCTCCATAGTACTCATACGTTTTTGGTTTTAATAAATGTCTAATAATTAACTAGTGCATTTTTACTTGTTTATGTTGTGAAAATGTGTCTATGTGTGCTTAACTCTAAAGCACATCATTTGGCTAATGTGTGGCGTTAGGTAAATATCAGAAATTTGATAATAGGATGAGGTCCTTGTTTCATCTGGAAAATTGGTTAGAGAATATACAAGTGCTTTCTGTCATTCTCTGTGCAGGCAAATATTGTTGTTCCAATGGGAGATAATGGATAAACCCCATAGCAAATATTGGGAGAAAACACACAGCAGATGAGAGTATGAAACAGTAGCCTTATATGTAGGCAACTTTATATTCTTATCAGTTTGGGGAAATATTATGAATAATACCCTAAAATTTGTATTGTTTCATTGTATTTTTTTCTGTTTGTATTTGTGTTCCTAATGTGAATTATTTTGATATATTGAAATGCTTCTTTTTTTTTTTTTTTTTTTTTCGGTACTGGGGATTGAACTCAGGGGCATTCTACCTCCGAGCTACACCCCCAGCCTTATTTTTTATTCTTTATTTTGAAACAGGGTCTCGCTAAGTTGCGGAATGCCTCACTAGGTAGCTGAGGCTGGCCGCCGCGAACCCGGATCCTCCGGTCTCAGCCTCCCCAATGCTGGGATTACAAGCGTGCGCCACCACGCCTGGCTGAAATGCTTCTTTTAATTGATTAATGAAGGTTACATAAAATTGCTCACATTAATATTTATTTCTCATATTATGGAGTCAATGTTCCTAAATATTAGATGGAGCTGTCAAATGCAAAATATTTTAAGTCTTTGTTCTGTTATTTTATGGTACTGGAAGTGATATTACTAATTATATAGAATTTTAAAAATTATTTTAATGGAAAAAAGATAACATGCAGGTGTTTTATGAACTGTGAATCCCTCTTCTCCTCCCCAACAAAGATTCTGTTATGCACTGGTAACTTATAATAAAAAAAATAATTAGTATGGGAGATAGGAAGATGCTGATATTTAATCAGTCACATGTTTGGTGCTGTGGGAGGAAAAAAGTGAGATAACAGGGTCTGTACAATAGGAACAAATGTAATCATATACTTTGGTTGACTTTTCCTATGCACAGCAAATTTTAGAAATTCAGTCTTTAATAATCTTTAAGAAATAAAACAAGTGGTAATATTTTTAAATGCAATGGCAGAGACCTGAATATATCTGTAAAATCTAATTTTTTTATTTATAAAAATAAATGGCTTAGTTTTAAAGGGAGTTGTCATCTTGATGTTGGTATTGTTATGTAAGAGCAAGAATCATTAATTTCTAAATTATCTCCTAATCATTATCTTGTAACTGACTTCAGAAATAATTTTTTTTTTTTTTTTTTTTTTTTTGCGGTACTGGGGATTGAACTCAGGGGCATTCTACCTCCGAGCTACACCCCCAGCCCTGTTTTTTATTCTTTATTTTGAAACAGGGTCTCACTAAGTTGCGGAGCGCCTCACTAGGTAGCTGAGGCTGGCCGCCGCGAACCCGGATCCTCTGGTCTCAGCCTCCCAAATGCTGGGATTACAAGCGTGCGCCACCATGCCCGGCAGAAACAATTTTTTAAAAATATGGAATGCAAATTAAAAGAATATTTCTCTTCAAATTTGAAACCACTCTGAGATTTAGTTTGACATATTGCCTTTACTGATTTGTTTTACTTTAATCATTTAAGTTACCCTAAATTTACACTTGTTAAATATGTTTCACTGAGGTTCCCACCAGTTACTTGCACTCACACAATTTCTGATTTAGAAACTGATTTTTAAAATATTTTATTCATAATAGCCGGGTGTGGTGGCACACACTTGTAGTCTCAGTACTTGGGAGGCTGAGACCAGGGGATACGGGTTCGAGGCCCGCCTCAGCTACTTAGTGAGGCCCTCTGCAATTTAGCGAGACCCTGTTTCAAAATAAAGGATAAAAAATAGGACTGGGGGCATAGCCCAGAGGTAGAATGCCCCTGGGTTCAATCCCCAGTATGGCAAAAAAAAAAAAAAAATTCATAAAAATGCTTAAATAGACAGTCTTGATGAAAACACATTTTCACTATTGTGTTTAAAAAAATTTATACTACTCCCTTAAAGAAAACCATTACAAGGCTTACATTTGACAGAAATCATAATATATTATAAAGGATATCTGTATACTCAGCAAAACAAAACAACAAATCTTGAGTTTGCAGGACCATTTCTTTGACAAAATCTAGGGAAAAAAATGAACATTTTATTCTTAGTAAGAATCATGTATTCTTCTTAAGAAGAAAGTATCTTTTCAGCATGCCCTGCTGTGAAAATCAGAAAAAAAAAAAAAAATCAAAAGACGATTAGCTCATTTCAGAGGTGAGACTACAATAATATTAAGAAGGTGATGCTCGGTGTAATCTGATTTTTATCACGTTGGGAGGAGGACTGCTAGTTCTCTGTGGAGCGCAGGGTGCAGCTGGCAGCTCCTACAGGTTCTTTGTACCGCCATAATCTTCTTGGCCGATCTCCAGTGAGGCTTCCAAGCTCAGTTCAACATTTAAACCATGAAATTCTCCCTGCAACTGGGTTAGAGGTTGACTCCGCGTGCTGATTCTCAGGAAGAAGGTAACCTTGGAGCTGGAGATGGAGTTAAGATTAACAGCTGTCCCTTCAAGGCCTGTCTGCAGAGAAGAGGACAAATACTCCTTCACATCTTCCTTCCTCTTATAGACTCCAGATACCTTTATTATTTTTTATGTGCTTTTATTGGTGCATTATCGTCTCACATCACAATGTAAATCATGTTGGCATTGACATAGATGCACACAGCACTTGGTTCTGGATACCTTTAAATCACTGCTGTTACTTTCTTTTATATGAATTCCAAACACCGACCTTGGTTCCATCTTTGAGTCAAATACCCACCAAATTCTGTATTAGTTACCTACGTGAGTGTGCAAGTAATACGGAAATACAATAGCTCAAACAGGGAGGACACATTTTAATTCATGTAAATGGCACCCGAAGTAGGCCTGGTTTTAAGATTAGTTGGTTCTTCAGTTCAAATATAAAAAGATAGCCGGGCGTGGTGGCGCACGCTTGTAATCCCAGCATTCAGGAGGCTGAGGCCGGAGGATCCGGATTCTCGGCCAGCCTCAGCTACCTAGTGAGGCACTCCGCAACTTAGTGAGACCCTGTTTCAAAATAAAGAATAAAAAATAGGGCTGGGGGTGTAGCTCGGAGGTAGAACCCCTGAGTTCAATCCCTAGTACTGCAAAAAAAAAAAAAAAAAAAAAAAAAAAAAAAAAAAAAAAAAAAAAAAAAAAACCAAAAAAACAAATATAAAAAGATTCCAGCTGGGCATGGTGGCATGGTGACTTGTAATCCCAGTACTTGGGAAGCTGAAACAGGAGGATCTGGGTTCTTGGCCAGCATCAGCTACTTAGTGAGGTCCTCTGAAACTTAGTGAGAGCCTGTTACAAAATAAAGAATTAAAAATAGGGCTGGGGGTGTAGCTCGGAGGTAGAATGCCCCCCGGGGTTCAATCCCCAGTACTGCAAAAAAAAAAAAAAGAAAAAGAAAAAGAAAGAAGATCCCAGGGTTCTTTGTCTTTGATCTTCTTACCTATAGTGTTGGTTTTGTCCTGAGACAATCTCCTCGTGCTTGTCGCTGCCAGTAACTTCAGAGCCTGAACTTTATTCTTTGTGTTTAGTGGGAAACATGTATGGCTTCCTGTGGTTATCTCTTAAGAGTTAGGAAAATTGTTTCCACAAGTGTACAGGAACTTTTCTCTCATATTTTTTACCCAGAATTGGGACACACGCTCATTTCTAAATGAATTAATGCTGGGCATGGGGGGTAGGGGGAGACACATTATTCCCAGCTCAATTGGATGCATTCTTAAGCTGATAATTAGTTCATCAAACACCCTCTCCAGTCCCCAGTGGGTGCTGTTTCAGATGGACATGGTGGGTTCTGTCTTAACGAGCTCTAGCTCCTGGCCCCCTTTTCTTTCTCTGATATCCATACATAGTATCTTTAGCACAAGTTTGAAGAATGTTCCTGTGTGTGTGTGTGTGTGGGGGGGTATTGGGGATTGAACCCAGGGGCATTCTACCTCCGAACTAGGTTAGTGAGAGTCTCACTACTTGTTGAGGCTGCCCTCGATCCTGCGATCCTCCTGTCTCAGCCTCCCAAGTACTGAGATTACAAGCGTGCGTCACCATGCTTGGCAACATTTACCTACTTTCAATTGATGTAATGCTCATCACCACCAATTATTTGATACTCTGCGTTTGTTATTCTGGATATGAAAAACTAGGAAATAAGCCTGGTTAAATACTTTTTAAGTCATTTGTAGTTTTATCATAAAAACTCAAAAATTCTTCACTTTAATTTTTTTTAAGGATAAAAGAGTTTTGTCAGTACAATTTATAGACACTTTTCATTCTATATATCACTATATATTGCTTTTAAAAAACCATAATAGTGTTTTGATTATTATGTAATTCATTTGTTTTGATATGAGTAAGTTTTCAATGACTAGACTTCTCAGGGATTTCTTTTTGATTTTTTTTTCTTTCTTGTGGTTCTGGGGATTGAACTCAGGGTCATTCTACCTCCAGCCTACACCCCCAGCCCTATTTTTTATTCTTTATTTTGAAATCGAGTCTCACTAAGTTGCGGAGTGCCTCACTAGGTAGCTGAGGCTGACCTCGAAGCCGTGATCTTCCCATCTCAGCCTCCCAAGTACTGGGATTACAAGTGTGCATCACCACGCTTGACTTCAGGGATTTCTTGGTTACATGTCATGAGCACAGTTTGAGAATCGGCCATATTTAAGGAAAGCAAACTTTTTCAGAATTTAATTTCTAGAATGCGAGAAAGAAGTGTATATTCCTCTTAGGGATAAATCCTCAAGACTTTCCTGGTAGCAGGGTGCAGTGCCCCTGATGGTCCAGGTGGTGAAAGAACTTAGCTCTGATCAGCAGATCTACATGTGTGGCGGCTTTCAATCGGGCCACCAAGGCTGTTAGCTCATTTTAGAGTATGTTTCCATACCACGGCATTCTTATATGTAGATATTTATATTTATTGTGTGACTAAGTGTCCTGAAGATACGCATGGTATGTTAAATACAATTAAAAATAATCACGATAAATGATTAAATGTGAAAACATGAACTCTAAAAATTCCATAATTTAAAACCTCTAATATTCTCACTGCCATAATCAAAGCACAATGAACATTGAGATCGAGATTTTTAAAATGCATCATTCAGTGAATTTAAGAAGTTGAAAATTGGCTTTTTAGTTGTATGATTATATATTTTTAAAACTCCTTTAAGACCTCAAAAAAAAAACTTTAAAAAGATTGATGGCTAGAGTATTTTCACACTATGCATGTAGTGACAAATTATTCTACTTCCATGTTTAAAAATTCATCTATTCAAATAAATAATTGCCTAGCTTATTTAAGAGTAAAAGTAATTTGTGATCAACCTTCTTCAGAAGTGTGATTGTATGTAGACAGAAAACACTCAAATGCAGTTAAATATTTTACTTAAATACAACACACTTAGATATACTTACAAGTAGTCACTTCTATGAAAGTTTAGTCTTGTATTGCTCACGCAAATCAAGTCATGTTGTGGTGATGTAGGTTTGAAGCTGCTCAGAAACGGAAGCCTGTATTTTGACAATGGTTTAAGTTTAATACCTAAATTATATTCTTGGTGTTATTTTTACAATGCTTCTTGTTATGGGTTCATTCTCTCCTTTTAAAAAACAAATTAGCCATGGGTTATAATTATGTCTCTTCGTATAATTAATGTAACTATGGTGTGTGGAAGAATCTGCAAGCGATGCCAGAAAATGCCTCCGAGAACACAGTGTGGTAAACTAGCACAGGTGTGGGATCCCGTGATAGTCTTGCTACAGCACCCCACCCTTCCCTGCACCCAAAGGGGCAGATTGTGTCCAGATTGTTAAAATGCTTTTGGTTCACCTTTCAGGAAACTAGGTTTTGAATCTAGGGTCAAGATTTATAATTTCTTAAATTAATCTATAATGTTTAGGTCTATAGAACTGTGGATTTTCATGTCCTTGGGAGGCTGATACAGGAGGATCTCGAGTTTAAAGGCCAACCTCAGTAGCCTAGTGAGACCCTGCTTCAAAATAAAAAGTAAAATGGGGCTGGGGATGTATCTCAGAGGTAAAATGTCCCTGGCTCAATCCCCAGTATCACACACGCGCACACACACACACACACACACACACACACACACACACACACGAATGAAAAGAGAAGGAAGGAAGGAAGGAAAGAAAGAAGGAAGGAAGGAAGGAAGGAAGGAAGGAAGGAAGGAAGGAAGGAAGGAAAGAAATGTGGCTTCAGAAGTTAGGGAAAAAACTCTGTACTTCCCAAATAACAGTCTTCTTAAGGATTACGCATCTGTGCCCAACAGTTAGAGTTCATTAAGGGTTAAGAATAAACTTGCCGAGCTGGGCGTGGTGGCGCATGCTTGTATTCCTAGCATTGGGAGGCTGAGACCGGAGATCCAGGTTCAAGGCCAGCCTCAGCTACCTAGTGAGGCACTCCGCAATTTAGGGAGACTCTGTTTCAAAATAAAGAATAAAAAAAAAATAATAAGGCTGGGGGTATAGCTTGGAGGTAGAATGCCCCTGAGTTCAATCCCCAGTACTGCAAAAAAAAAAAAAAAAAAAAGAAAGAAAGAAAGAAAAAAAAAAGAATAAACTTGCCATTCTGTAGTTCTTATTACTCCAAATATTATTAAGGAGGGAGTAGTGGACATTAAAGACATTTTTCAAATATTTCACACATGTATAAAATAGTTAAAGGTATAACAAACCCAACTCTTTCTTTGGTCTACTAAGAGAAACACAAAATTAATTTGAACCTTAAATTCAGTATGTTCAGCACTCAAGATTGGGTGTGAATTAATCAGACATCTGTTTTCATTCATTCAATATGCAAATATTTGCGTAATGATCGATTGGTGCATGCTGAACACTGGGTTAAGTTCTATGAATAAGTGGTAATCAAGACAGATGAAAGTCCTTGGACTCATGGAGCTTAAAATTTGGGGAAAAGAACACACATCTAAAAATGACTGATGTAAGAACTAAGAGTAAAAGTAAAGCAAGAAGGACATAGTGTGCGTATGTGTTACGAACATGTGAGACTGTGCAACATTAGACATGGAGTCCAGAGAAGACCCCACTGAGAATGTGACATTTGAGTAAACATCCGAAGAGGTGAGGAAGGAGGTGTACGGACACCTGTCCTTGAGGTGGCATGTCCGGGGAGGCTGAGGGGACAACCCCATGCCCAAGGATGCTGGGGAAGGGTTGAGAAGGGATTGCAGTAGGAGTTGAAGTTAGAAATCAATCAATCAATCAGAGGTTAGTTCTATTTATTTATTTATTTATTTTGCGGTACTAGGGATTGAACTCAGGGGCATTCTACCTCCGAGCTATACCCCCAGCCCTATTTTTTATTCTTTATTTTGAAACAGAGTCTCTGTAAGTTGCGGAGTACCTCACTAGGTAGCTGAGGCTGACCTCGAACCCGGATCCTCTGGTCCCAGCCTCCTAAATGCTAGGATTACAAGCATGTGCCACCATGCCCGGCCGAAGGTTAGTTCTATAAGAGCCTTTGTCAGGGGCCAGCCCTCGAGGCAACAGGGTGGGGGAGGGTCCCTCGTTAGGTGGGGATTGAGTACGAGTTCGTGAGAATACTCTCACACCCAATGCAGTGTTGGAACATAACTGTTTATTTCATGTCATAACTGTTTCTTATAGTATGTCTTACAACAAGGTATACAGAACAGGAATTTTTGCAGACTTGTTTTTTTCCTAAAGTTGAGTGGGTACATCTTTAACTAGAAAAGCTATTTCCCATAGTATTTGGTGGGATTAAGAAAACAGTGAAGGTTACAGAATACAATACGTATATAAAAATTCTTTTAGTACGAAAACTGTTAAAGGTTAACAATGGAGAGGAAACTCTATTCATTAGATTAAATCTTCACTATTCGCTCAGCTCCTGTCAGGCAGCTAGAATGTGGTTAATGAGTAGTGAGACAAGGGGGAGGTGTTTCAGAGAGAGAGAAACTATGTCTTAAAGCTTTCTTTACTCACAGATAAAAAATAGTAGACCTAAGTTCCTTTGATTTGTATCTAAGCTTGTAAGGTTCAATTCCTGATGTTTGTAGAGGGTTAATGAATATCTCTGAGTCGAGCTGAGGCATTTTCTTTTCAGCTACCATTGATGAATCATAATCCGTTTAGGCATCCTATGTCTCTAGGAAATTTTTTCCTTATAATTAATGTGAAAGCAAAAACAAAGCACCCCAAATTTCTAGAATATGCAAAGTGGGAAATGTCACGCGTTCCTTCTTATGGAATTGCCTGCCTTGCAGAATTCTAGTGGGCTGAGCCATGCTCAAGGCCCAGCTATTAGGATGACGTTGCAAGCCTTAAAAGCAACAATGAAGATTCATTCCATTTAGGAGAGACCTGATTATGGGTTAAAGGTTCCTCTTGCTTCTTTGTCAAACTGCAGGGGGGCAGAGGCTGAAGCAGAGAGAAATTTGGCAAGGTTCCCCGGTGACCAATGAGAGAACAGATGAACCAGGCGGTGGAAACAGACGTCACATGAAATATGTCCAAGTTAACTTTGAAAACAGAATTGATTAATCAAATATGAGAAATGAAAATGTATGCTATTGCTTCTTTTGGGTGGCTGACTGTTTAGAATTGAAGAAGGACAAAAAATAAAAATTGTATTTCAGGACTAGGGCTTCATAGACAAAAATCCTTGTAGGGGCTGTGTCTTTAGCTGTGTGATCTTGAGCTAAGCTCTTACAAGACTTTTGGTTTTATTAGCAAAGTGAGGTTGGATGTCAGGACCAGGCCAAATTGCCCTAAGGGTGATTAAAACTTTGTAAATAAAGTTTTATTGGAGAAGAGCCACATAAACTCATTTGTTTATGTATTGTCTTTGGCCACTTTTGTATGACAATAGCAAAGTCAAAAGGTTACCCAGAGACTGTGGTTCACAAAGACTGGGATATTTACTTCTGGCCCTTTATAGAAAAAGAGTGCTGACTCTTGGATTATGAATTCAATGAAGAGAGATTGTAAATATGTGGGATTTTGAGTAGTTTCCTGACAAACGTCTATAGAGAATTGCATATTTTCTGTGTAACCAATCAAAATCAGATCATCAACAGCAAGTAGCTAGATTAATGATTAAAACACAGGTGTGGGTCCTTCACCATTAAAATTATATTCTAATGTTAAGGTATATATATATATACATTCAGTGAAAAAATAGATCTTAAATCCACACAAGCATGATTATTCCTCAGTTTGTTATCTTAGTTATTCCTTTATTATTTACTTATTTATTCATTTATTTATTCCTCATTCATTCATAACTCATTTATGTGTAGATAGAGGCTTAAAAACAGGTTCAAATGACATTTTGGAATTTTAACAGAGTATAATTATTGTGGGTTTTATTATTTTTTTCTTATTTACATTTCTTAAAATGAAGGTAATTGCATGTAAATATTGAGTCAAGTGAACACACACCCTATGTCCTGGAATCCTCTATTGATCTACAGCTATAAAAAGAAGATCGAGGTTAAAGGCCAAAGTGCTTATGCGTGGCAGATTATTTAAAAAAGTAGATTATCTACTGATTAATACTAGTTTCATGGATTGCTGTGGCCTATTCAGGTAGCATGGATAGACAAAAACTTCATGAAGAAAAGAAACTTAGTAGATGAAGAGGGAATGGAAAGACAGAATTAATTTTCACAACTTTGCCTTGGGCACCTTATAAATAATACACACAGCCCAGCTGGTCGATAAGTGTGGCTTTCAGATTAGAGCCCCTTGCACCTTTAATTTATTCTCTTTTATTCTCCCTAGTCTTTCATTTCTCTCCCAGTTGCACATATAGTTTAAATTCAGTATAATTCCTTGAACTCTGCATTCATAAAATTCTTAATTATTCCTTGTGTTGGGTACATTCCACCTAAATAAATAGACGTCTCCTACCTTAGATAAGAAAACAAACAAACCTCATACAAATACTTTTTTTAAAAACATGAGCGTGTTTTCCTTGGCATACCGGGTGCAGCAAGAAACAATCGTTAATGAATAGTCTCTTCCAATTCAAGTATTTATGTTCCTGAGTACAGCAGGGAACCAACTATCCAGTTCCTGTTTCTACACGATTAGAAACTAAACAATGGTGAATACAATTAGGAAGATATCAAAAGATGTTAATCCGAGTGGTAACAAAGTTAAAAACGTGTGCAGATGTGCAAAGGAAATAATAAAAACCCCACAACACACAACATCTGACTTTTTTGGGCTTAAGGACAAACATGAAATGATAACTCACCATCATCACTAATGACCCTTGTTTAATTAAATTCGTCATTTATCTCATTTATCTTGGTGTTTGCTCCTTTGTTTTCTTCATTCAGTAATGCTATATTCAAGATTAACATATTGTACTTAGTGAATCTAGTGCAAAATTCCTAAGGAAGAGAAGTAAAAGGAGAAGAAAATCAGAAACGACCCTCATCAGCAAGTATGTATGTATGTATGTATGTATGTATGTATGTATGTATGTATGTATGTATGTATTTATTGCGGTACTGGGGATTGAACTCAGGGGCATTCTACCTCCTAGCTATATCCACAGTCCTATTTTTTATTATTTATTTATTTATTTTGTGGTACTGGGGATTGAACCCAGGGGCATTCTACCTCTGAGCTAGACCCCCAGTCTTATATATATACTTTTTTATTCTTTATTTTGAAACAGGGTCTCACTAAGTTGCAGAGGGCCTCACTAAGTAGCTGAGGCTGGCCTTGAACCTGGATCCTCCAGTCTCAGCCTACCAAGTACTGGGATTACAAGTGTGCACCACCAGGCCGGGCTAGTGAGTATTTATTGAGTGACAACTCACAGTAAGACACAGAGGCAGAGATCGTTAATGTGGAGAAATAAAAATTCCAGGCACAGTGTTAAGAAAGGTTTGGTTAATTCTTCTAAATTGATCATACTCTTTGTATCATTATTGATTAAAAAAATTAACTTTTGGGCCAGGTTTGGTAGCACACACCTATAATCCTCTGGGGATTATAGCCAGGAGGATCGCAGGTTCAAGGCAGGCCTCAGCAACTTAGACTCTCAGCAACATAGCAAGACCCTATTCAAAATAAAAAATAAAAAAGGGGTGGGGTGTTGCTCAGAGATAGAAGGCCCCTGGGTTCAATCCCCAGTACCAAACAAATAAACAAATGAACAAACACCCTATTGGTCTAAATAAGAGATTTGTTGTCCTATATGAAAAGGATATATTTTATTGCAGAATGTTTTTAAGGATGAGTTAGTAGTAATTGTAAACTGAATGGAACTAGCAGATGGTACAGTTAATGTTTTCTCCTAAATAACCTTGAATGAAACAAATTCACTAAAGTTAATTTTATACTCATGAAATTTTGCTTATTTAGAGATTAATTTTGATGTTTTAGGTCTCAGAATATTTTTTTGATGACTTTTCATGGCAGCTATACATGTAAATGGGTCTCTCTATGCATTCTGTTTTCTATCTTTTTTTATATGACTGAATGTGTATTCATTATATTGTTAGAGTCTGAGTCTCTGTTCTTTAAATTGTTCCCCCATATCAGATTAAATTATTAATTTATATTGATTCTGAGATTTCCTTTTTTTTTTCTTTAACATCTATAGTATTAGTCAATACATTGAAAACACCAAAGATATACACAGTAGCCTTTGGGGGTGTAAGTTCTTAGATTTTTCTCTTATTCGTTATCTGATCATGAGAAATTGGACACCAGATATTCTGTGAGCATCCACATTCATTACCACAGTTTATTGCTCCTCAACCCTCTATGGTCTTCTTTCTTGGTGTTGAACACTATATTTATTCATCGCAGCTTTATTATAAAATTCGAGTTTGTATTTACTCCTCGGTTATTTGGTATTTTAAGTTACAGTCCTTTCTCCTCACCATCAGCTGACAGGCTCTCGTTCTCTTCTAGCTCTTCCTCCCTGTGTGAACGCCCTGTTAGGATTTGGGTCGAGTGTCCTCCAAGCCTCATGTGGGGTAGCCTTCGTCCCCAGCGCAGCCCTGCTCAGAGATGGGGATAGGGGGAAGTGATCGCATCCTAAGGGCTCCGATCCCATCAGGGGATTCATCCAATGATGGGTGCATAACTGAATTGACAGGTGGGAGGTGCAGGTGGTAGGGCCGACTGGGGTGGGTGGGACACCTGGGAAGGGGGTATCTTGGCCTTGGTTTTTCCAGGAGGTGAGCAACTTTGCTGTGCTAGGCCCTCCCTACCAAGATATTTGGCCTTAACCCAGGCCCAACACAGTGGGGCCAAGTGACCGTGAACCTCCAAAACTCTCTGGCAATGAACCCGTCCTCCCTTAAATTGTTTTTCCCTGCTATTTTGTCAGTGTGGTGCAAAGCTGACCAACAGTTGCTGGACGTGAGAGCTGTGTCTGGAGGACTCTCCCATGGCACAAGTGCTCCGGGAGCTGAAGGGCTCTGCACAAGGAGCTCGCCAAGGCCATGGGTGGGCACTGAGAAGAGGACTCTCTGTTCCCCAGGATCCTGACACCGTCTCAGCCTCAGGGATGGGAAGAGCTGGGTCCTCCAGGATGTTCGGCTTTCTAAAATCTGTCTGGAATCCCTACAAAGCTGGTCTGCAGCATGTCCATCCAGCCACGGAAGAGAAAGCGTAGTGCTAGCTATTGCTATCTGGAGAAACTCTTCAAATTCAGAGCCACATGTATCTCAACTTGAAAGGGCTTAAGAGGGAACAAGGAGTAGGTGAAAGGAACCTTGTGTGAAGGTTGTGATGACTGTTGACGATCGGTGGTTGGGATATGCTCTGCCGAAGCTCTGTGAAGCAGAGAGGGTCTGTTTTCTCCCACAATGATTATAACTGCTCTGTGAGTCATGTAATCTACTCCTTAGAGGTGTTTCATGATCTTCAATTTCATTTCTTAATTATCTTGAGAAGGATTCAAATATCACTGCAATCAATCAATCAGCCCACCTTTATTCTTTACCCTCTTAGATATTGCAGGGACTACAGAGAAATTTGACATGACCTTTTTCTTCTGGAAACTTACAGCGTAAAAATCCAGCAATAATCATATTAATCATATCTGCTATTTGTTTAGCAGGGATTACATGACAGATACTAGATGCCATATCTAATTTTATTTTTACAGCATTCTTATGAAGTATGTGTTACTAATTTCGCTTTGTGGATGAAGAAATTAAGAGTAAAAATTATCTTATTCAAGTTCCCACATCTGGAAACCATCAGAGTTGAATGTGAATGCAAAATGGCTCTGCTCCCAAGAGGACCTCTGATCTACGAGCTCAGGGCCTATGAATACCCATCATGGGACTTGGTGTCTTTTTAAGAAGTGCTACAGAATGCCATGCCTCTGGGAATTTATATATTTAGCTTGGAGATCTTGTTAAAAGTGCAGGTTTTTATTCAGTAGGTGATGTGGTCTGAATGTTTTTGCTCCCTCTAGCTCATGCTGAACAATTCCCGATACAATAGCTTTAAGAGGTGTAGCCGTCAGGAGATCTAGTCATGGGGCCTGCAACCTCAGGAATGGTTCTGAGCGCTCTTATGAAAGGGATCATTGGAGGGAGTCTGTCCCATTTTGAACCTTTCCATCCTTCCTGCTTCATAAAGACACAGTGTTCCTTCCCTCCAGAGGAGACAGCAAGAAGGCGCCATTTTGGAAGCAGAGAGCAGCCCTTACCAGACACCAATCCTTCCTGTGCCTCAATATTAGACGTACCAGCTTCCTTAACCATAAGAAAAAAAATCATATTGTTTGTAAATTACCCAGTTAATGGTATTAAGTTATAGCAGCATAAACTGATTAGGATGTAAGTCTGGGATTATCTCTGATGCACTCCAGAGTGGTCTGATACTTTTCATCAGCAGACGTATTGAGTAATCAGATGTCAGGAGACTCGCCAGAGAGAAGAGGAAGATACAGAATGAAATTGGGAGCTAGAAATTTCTTGATGTGTCGGGCGTGGTGGTACACGCTTGTAATCCCAGCATTTGGGAGGCTGAGACTGCAGGATTCAGGTTCGCAGCCAGCCTCAGCTACCTAGTGAAGCCCTCCACAACTTAGTGAGACCCTGTTTCAAAATAAAGAATAAAAAATAGGGCTGGGAGTGTAGTGTTGCTCGGTGGTTGAATTCCCCTGAGTTCAATCCCCAGTACCGAAAAAAAAAAAAAAATTCCTGATGTTATAAGCCACTTCATTTGGGCTCTTTGCTAATTTTGTCGAATTTTGTTAACAATTTAGTAAACATTTTAAAGATAATAGTAATAGTACAGGCTAAAGGTTTTCTGTAAACATGTTGAATTAAAGAAGATAGTTTTTTTAAAGTTTTCTCTTTTCACTCTCTATTCAACATTAAAAACACCCAACATTTGGTAAGAAGTCTTGTATTTAGTTTGCAAACTTTCTACCAGCAATGACTGTTTCATACTTTTCCCCACATATGCTCCCTATGTTGAAATATCTGCCTAATAAAGTGCCTTTGGTTGAACTTCAATTACTCATTTTTCTTTTTCAAAGGCAAATATTTTCACTATCAATCAAGTTTTTTCTCATTCTTACAACTTTCAGTTGATGTTATTCCAGCCCAAAACTAAAAAGATGACTACTCCTAGTAGGTTTTAAAGATGATTGGCGAATGCCTTTGGGCTTTTTGAAAAGCTGAAGATCATTTAATCATAATCCAAGCTTGTAGAGAAGGAGTTGTTTGTTTTTTGTTTTGTTTTATTTGTCTTCTCCTATTTTTATAGTAATGGTGACTACCAGGAAGAGAATAAAAGGCTGGACAAGGAAAGCAAGAGACTTCAAAGATAATTCTGCTTTTGGGGAAAGCATACTTGGCTGGAAACCAAAAGATTTCTTGATACCAGTGACATGCGAGCTCTCTTCTTGATCAAATTCAGAGAAAGGGAAGAGACCAGGAATGACCATCCAGGATCCAGCCAGGTGACTGTCCTAGCCTTTGCTGTTCTTAAGCATGATAGTGGCGCTACTTAGGGACTGGGTTAGTATCAGAATGTCAGGACCATTTTATTTTGAGTTTTGCTGTTTAAGAAAAGTTAAAGAATGAGGAAGCAGGGTAGTGGGGAGGAAGCTAGGGGAAAGCCCACCAAGTGCTGTGTGCATGTATGTCACTATCACTCTAAACTATAATATGATGTGAGACTCCAATGCACCAATGAAGTATATAAAAAGACACTTAAAAGAAAAAGCAGAAACTCATTTGGATGCTCTCCGAATGACTTTGTTCTGATATTTCTTAAAAAGTTGCTAATTGTCAGTTGAAAAAAAGTTACATTTTTAATCTATTTTTATTTAAGATTTGGCATTTTATTTTCTAGTCTTTTGAAATTCTGGTTGGTGATTTGAAGTCTCTGGCTAGATGACACACCATTTTTAATCCTGAATTATAAATCACACAAGATCTCTCATGCATTCAAATTATGGGTCTTGCTTCTCCAACCTTCGTCAAAGACATACCTGGTGCACACACATACTTCTTCTGAGGGAGTAGGATTAACGGTAGATATTATTTTGTACCACTCCTGATTTAGAAAAAAATACACCGATCCAAAATTTGATGTATTTTATTGTGATCATAATTCAACTTTCAAAAATTTTCCCTAAGTTGTGTGTTTTTCTTTAATTCACAAAAGATTTATTTGCTCCTAAATAAGAAGTTGCAGGACTCAGATTTCTTATAATGATTCAACTGACACAGTTCAAGCCACTGTCCTAACTTATTATAGATGAAGGATTACCTCATGACTGAGACCTTAAATGTTTCTGTGGGTTTTTTCCTATGGAAAGTAAAGAATGAAACAGAGGTTATAAACCAAGACTCTATTCCACAGAATAATTTCTCAACTGTCTTTGTGAGAAAAGCCATCTTAATCATACTGATAAGTGGAATTGAATTAACCTCACTCTTGGACTATTTTATCTAAAATGACCTATTAATTTTCTGGGATTGGGGTATGTCTATACAATACCAGAATACTTGATAATTGGTCTCAGACTGAAGGTTACTGGGTAGAAACGCTGTGTGTGGCTGATAGAAGAGAAATGGCAATTTCAGTGAAAGGTCAACCTGGGATTTTATTTAAATTTCTCCATATTCTCCCCACACAGTTAAAATCTTCTGTGCCTATATTCGTTATTTATTTAAAAGAAGTAATGCCACTATTATTTTTTTTTTGCCACACAATGAGATAATAGGCAGCCCTCAAATAATATAGATTTCATTGTTATAAACAAATTTAAGGTTTTTATTTCTAATAAAATATTTGACCATAAGGTTGACATAGTCATTGGTTAGGCCTATTCTGGGAAATTTTTCCATATAGGGAAAAATTAAAAAAAAAACCTCATTAATTTACCCCAACAATGAGTCATCCAAACTCTCTGTGAATATTTCCAGTATAAATTTTTGAAAACATTTTTATTCTGAAAAACTTATGTTCAAAGAGAAATTAACATTCATTAATGTTTTTATAATCATATTAATGACATGTAAAACAGATGAGCATCCTTTGTCGAGTAACTTTCTAGTAACTTAAAAGGCACCAATGTTTTGGTTAGAATTACCAAGTTCAATTTTCTAATTTTCTAAGACATGAGGCCATGAAATCATTGGTTTTGATAATGTAAAAAAACTCACTATGTAGATTTATTTGGATAACTTTGTGTATTAGAGTTTGGTAATTGAGATTCGGGTTTGTTTGTTTGTTTTCAGTACTGGGGATTGAACCCATGGGCATTCTGTCTCTGAGCTACACCCCTAGCCCTATTTTTTTTTTTTTTTTTTTTTTTTGCGGTACTAGGGATTGAACTCAGAGGCATTCTACCTCCGAGCTACACCCCCAGCCCTATTTTTTATTCTTTATTTTGAAACAGGGTCTCAGTAAGTTTCGGAGTGCCTCACTAGGTAGCTGAGGCTGGCCTCGAACCTGGATCCTCCGGTCTCAGCCTCCCGAATGCTGGGATTACAAGCGTGCGCCACCACGCCCGGCTCCCCTAGCCCTATTTTATTTCTTATTTTGAAACAGGGTTTCACTAAGTTGCAGAGAATCTCACTAAGTAGCTGAGGCTGGCCGCGAACCTGCAGTCCACCTGTCTTAGCCTTCCATATACTGAAATTACAAGTGTACACCACCACGCCCAGCTGGTTTTCTTATGTTTTAAGATTGGAATATAATTCGCATATAATGAATCTCACCCATTTTAATAACCAGTTCCATACATTTTGATAAGTGCACCCAGCCAAGCCACCATGACTAAAATCAAAATAAAGAACTTCACTCACTCTGCAAATTGCCTCTTGGTCATCCACCACCTTCAGGCCCTGGCAGCCACAGATCAGTTTTATGTCATTATAGTTTTGCCTTTTCCAGACCCTCCTATAAATGCTCTCCTACAGGGTGTACCCTTGAGCTTAGCCTCTGTTTTCCTCGTATGACCCACTTGAGATTCACACCTGCTACTTCTTAAGTTAACAGTCCACCCCTTTCTACTGCCTTGCATGGGTGTATCACAGTTTATTTGCCCAGTAGCAGTTGAAGGACACATGGGTTAGTTCCACTTTGGGATTATTATGAATCAAGCTGCTCATAAGCGTTCAGGTAGGGGCCTTCATGTGACCTCAGTTTTGGTTTGGGTGTAAATGTCTAAGAATAGAATTGCGGGGTAATAGGGTCACAGCGTGTTTAATTATGAAACCCTTTGTAGAAGTGTCACACTTGTAGTCTAAGTTTTGTACTCCCACCGCCAGTGTGGTGTTTTCTTCTTCCCAGCGCATTTAGTATTGTTGGTGTATTTACTTTCTTTTAAAGTTTTAAGGCCATTCTAATGGGTGTGTGTGTTCATTTCTTCTTGTGGTTTTATTTTTATTTTTATTTTTTTGCATTTTTCTAATAATTGATAATGTTGCGCCTCTTTTCATGTGCTTATTTGCCATTAGTATATCTTCTTTCTTTGGTGAAGTGTCCTTCAAACGTTACACTCCCCCCCCCCCACACACATACACACACCACACACACAAAGTTTATGATTATTGAGCTTTGAAAGCTCTTTATATACTCTTGATACAAACCTTTCATCAGACATAAGATTGACACATATTTTCTCACAGTTTATATCTTATCTATCTATCTATCTATATATATATATATTTTTTTTGTGGTACTGGGGATGGAACCTGGGGGCATTCTACCTCCGAGCTACAGTCCCAGTCCTATTTTTTATTCTTAATTTTGAAACAGAGTGTCACTAAGTTGTGGAGGGCCTCACTAAGCAGCTGAGGCTGGCCGCGAACCCGGATCCTCCGGTCTCAGCCTCCCGAATGCTGGGATTACAAGCGTGCACCATCACGCCCAGTTGTATCATATCTATTGATTTGTCTTACCAGGATCATTTGGAGAGCAAAATTATATAAAGTGCAATTTGTCCATTTCTTCTCTCATGCATAATTAGGTTCCTTGGCCAATAGGTAGCCCCAGGAATAACGATTTTTCATTACTTATGCATAACTCTTCTGCTAACATTTTCTAACTTTCTGTGCATTAGCTATTCAGAGTAATTGTATTCTTCATGTTTGCGGTTAATTTTCTTCAAAGCATAAGTACATTCAGAAAAATTACTGACTGCAATCTTTTCCAAACTTCCCATGCATGAAGTTCAATTTCAATTATTTCAATTGCCTATTGGGCTCTTCTTCAGTGCACTATCCCATAAAACTTCACATATAAAGGTAATATCTACTTTGTTAAACGATGGAGACCAGAAGATGACTTTTCTGAAGGGGAAAGATGACATAGCTGAACTTTCATGCTACATATTCATGCATGTAATACTGTAGTCACCAAGCTTCTCATCTGAACTTCTCATTAATCATATGTGGTGGCTCGGGGCTGGATGGTCAGCTCAACTCGATTATAAAACACCTAAGATGAGGTGATTTTGGGTGTGTAGTGGGATAACAGGGTCCCACTTGTGGGTCCTTGGCCTCCGTGATAAAAAGAATTTTAACACATGCCAGTCAGGAACAAAGGGCAGGTATATATTCAGGAAAAATAAGGGACTTGGGGAAAACAGGTAAGCAGAGATCTTCCCAGCCATGCAGGCAAAGAGATGGAAGAGAGGAAGGTGGCCTTTTTATAAACTTTAAAGAGGGGCAGGCACAGAAGCAGTCTGGACCTTCTCCTTCCTCAGGTATTGGCGGTGGATAGGTAGGCATTCCAAGTTGGATCCTCCTCCTTTCTCAGGTTTCGAAGATGGGAGGTCGCTGAAGTCTGGCCTTTGTCCGAAAGGGGGGGCAGGGCCTATGAACTCTCCAGATTTTAAAGCTATATTTTTTTTCTTTCCTTCCCAATGTCTCCTTCCTGCCTAAAATTTTATTCCTTTCTACTCTACCTCATCAGGTGTGTTGATGTGACGATTGGCTTACCTAAGGACAGACTGAAGGTGGAGTCCTGCCCTGAATCTGAGCAGCACAACTCTGATAGGCTTGGGACCTGGATAGAAAAGGAGAAAGCTGCGTGTAGGATGAGTGGTTCTTCTTGAGAAAAGGGCCTGTGCTCTCGCCTGGGCTATCCGCCTTCAGCCCTTCTGTTCTTCAAACCGAACCTTCACCACCCTTTCTCTGGAGAGTTTCCTGGTCTTTCTATCTTAGACTGGGACTGCATTATCGGTCACCCCGAATCGATTCTGAGACTCCAGCTCTTGGAGCGCTCGATCAGCTCATGGGTCCCCGGCTCTCCACGTGCGGTTGGTCACTGGGGACCATGCTGCTTTGGACTGTAAGCTGACTCGATGAATCCCCCTTTACCATGTAAGTATCCTGTGAGTTCTGTTATCTAGGGAACTCTAACACATCATATTAACTAATTTTTTAAATTTTTTTCTGGTACTAGAGGTTGAACCCACAGGCGTTCTACCTCTGAGCTACACCACCAACCCTTTTTATATTTTTTGTTTTGAAACAGGGACTCACTAGTTTGCTGAGAGTGTTGCTAAGTTGCTGAAACTGACCTTGAGCCTTCAATCCTCTTTTTTTTTTTATTTTTTAGCATGGATTTTTATACATTTCTTGGGTACAACAGGGTTAATTACACATTTTTGTTGGGTACAAGCTAGTACAGGTAAAGACATCCATGCACATATTTCTCATTAACCCTTCCCCAATTCCCACCCACCCTCCCACTATCTCCTGGTCAGTTTAGTGATTGACTTTGATGTGATCTTGTAAGTACATCATGCTCATTAGGGTGTCCCCCCTCCTCCCATTACCTTCCATTAAGTCAAATTTTTTGTTCACCACCTAACCAAAAGAAAGAGAGAATCAACCCAAATTACCAAAGTAAGAGATGAAAAAGGCGATATTACCACCGACAGTATGGAAATACAGAGGATCATCAGAAACTATTTTGAAAAACTATACTCCAACAAAATGGAAAATCTGGAAGAAATTGACGATTTTTTAGACACATATAACCCTCCTAAATTGAGTCAAGAAGATATAGAAAACTTAAATCAACCAATAAAAATCAAAGAAATAGAAACAGCAATAAAAAGTTTACCATCAAACAAAAGTCCAGGGCCAGATGGTTTCCCAAGTGAATTTTATAAAACATTTATGGAAGAACTAATCCCAATACTCCTCAAACTATTCCGTGAAATTGAAAGAAACGGGACCCTCCCAAACACTTTCTATGAAGCCAATATCACATTAATACCAAAGCCAAATAGAGACAGCTCAAGAAAAGAAAACTATAGGCCTATAT
>PVLC010012866.1:0-34912 GCA_004027655.1 Graphiurus murinus
CGGCCAGCCTCAGCTACCTAGTGAGGCCCTCTGCCACTTAGTGAGACCCTGTTTCAAAATAAAGAATAAAAAATAGGGCTGGGGGTGTAGCTCAGAGGTAGAATGCCCCTGAGTTTAATCCCCAGTACCGAAAAAAAAAAAAAAAAAAGACAAATACTGAGAATATTGATATGTTTATCCTGATTTGAACATTGTATAGTATATACATGTATCAAAACATTATATGGGCCGGGCGTGGTGGCTCACGCTTGTAATCCCAGCATTCGGGAGGCTGAGACCGGAGGATCCGGGTTCGCGGCCAGCCTCAGCTACCTAGTGAGGCACTCCGCAACTTAGTGAGACCCGGTTTCAAAATAAAGAATAAAAAATAGGGCTGGGGGTGTAGCTCGGAGGTAGAATGCCCCTGAGTTCAATCCCTAGTGCCGCAAAAAAAAAAAAAAAAACATTATATGGGGCAGCTCAGTGCTAGAGGGCTTTCCTAGCATGTAGAAGGCCCTTGGGTTTGATCCCCAGCACAACAAAACAAGCAAGCAACAAAAGCAAAACTTTGCATAGCACCCAATAAGTATATGCCAATTAAAATATTTAAATTTTTCAAATTCTCAGATAAGCAAAAATAAGCTGTTGCATTGTCTTTTAGTGCCAATGTTGTAAACTTTTTTGCCAGTCTGATTCTCAGACATTTCTGTGTTCTCTCTAGACAGTTTTAGAGATTTTTCACTATCCTTGATCTAGAAATATCCTTCAGGGGAGGGCATTCCTCACATAGTATGTTGGCATTCATTTAACTCTTTCAATATGGGAATGATATGTTCAATAACAAGGAAAAATTATTAGTTATTTAGTAGTTTACTTTCTTCCATTTTTCATTTCTTATTTGTTAGAAATCTAAATATGTAGATGTGAGCCCCTGAAAAACTATTCATTTTCTTTCAGAAATGTTAATTCACACTGTCTGATGATTTGTTTAAGAGACTTATTTTTGCTGTTGTTCTTTGAAGGTTCCATGTATATTTATGTATATGTTCTTGTTTCATAGATGTACTATATCCTATCTCTCTGAGCTGCTAATTTTCTTAAAGTTTTCTTCTGTTCCTTTCATTTTCTACTTCCACAATGATTTTTACTTTGTTTTCTTCTGTCTTTTTGGAGACTTTCTTCAAGTGTGTAATGAGCCTTGTATATCAATTTATATTTAAGAGTAGGGCACTGGAAAGTAGACTGGGACTGGATATGTATTGATGGGGTTTGGACGTTAAGTGAGCTTCTCTGCGGAGTTACTAGGAGACTCTTGATCCTTTCTTTGTGGGGAGGGGTCTTTTATAACTGGTCACATTCATCTGAGAGAGACTCCCCAGTTGTGAGTTGGAATTGGGCAAATATTAAGCATGGTTGCCACAATTCTGGGACACAAGAAAAGAAAGAGGAATAGTTCTTATGTCTCTTTAAGTAGGCCATGTCAACACCATTGACAAGCTATTCCTGATGGGCCCAAGTCCAGAGTCAGTCTGTCTGGTTCAGGTCTTTAGAAGGTCATCTTCAGCCCTCTTACGTGGTTTAGGAGAGATGTCCTGGCTGCCTGGGGGAGAGAAGGGGTGGAGGAGTATGACTCCTTCCTTCCCCCTTTGCTTTCCCTTTTTATTTCTCGTCCTCCTTCTCCCTTCTTCCTCCTCCTTCTTCCTTCCTCCTCCTCCTCTTCTCTTCCTCCCCCTCCTCCTTCTCCCCCTCCCTTCGCCTCCCCTCCTCTTCTTCTTCCTCTCTCTCTCTCTCTCTGGCATTCTACTTCCAAACTATACCTCCAGATCCCCCTCTTTTTATTTTTTGTATTGAAACAGGTTCTTGATAGGTTGCTGAGTCTTCCTTCCTTCCTTCCCCTCCTTCCTTCGCTCCCTCTCTCCCACCCTCTTGCTTTTCTTCCTTCCCTCCCCCTTCACAGGGATCACAGTTATATCACAGTCTCCTCTGGCTCCTTTCTCTTTTTCTCTTCCAAATGTAACATCTGTTCCCCCAGTCTCCTGTGCATTGAATTCTCTTTTCATGTTTGATTCTTGAAAAAACTGGATTTCATTTTAACCTGAAGATCAAGAATTCTTTTCCTAGATTGGAAATCTGGAGCCTTTACTGAGATAAAAGTGTAACTAGCTGTCATCATCAATTTTTCCTATGGCATGGTAATGTACCTTTTCAGTCTTTTGATTTATATCTTATTTCTGGGAACCTTTCTTAAAATTATTATGTTTAAGCCAGGTGTGGTGGCGCATGTTTGCAATCCTGGAGGATCCGGGTTCGTGGCCAGCCTCAGCTACCTAGTGATGCCCTCTGCAACTTAGTGAGACCCTGTTTCAAAATAAAGAATAATAATAATAAAAAAATAGGGATTGGGGTATAGCTTGGAGGTAGAATGTCCCTGAGCTCAATCCCTAGTACTGCAAAATATACACTGGAAAAAAGACAGCCTCTTTAACAAATGGTGTTGGCAAAACTGATTAACCATATGCAGGAAGATGGAAATAAATCCCACTTTCTCACCCTGCACAAGAGTCAACTCAAGGTGGATCAAAGACCTAGAAGTCAGGCCAGAGACCTTGCAGCTACTTGAAGAGGGCATAGGCCCAACACTTCAACACATAGGCACAGGTAAAAACTTTCTCAACAAGACCCCAAAAGCACAAGCAACTCAAAGGAAGATCAATACATGGGATTGCATTAAACTGAAGAGCTTCTGTGCAGCAAAGGAAACTATCAAGAACCTAAACAGGGAGCCTACAGAGTGGGAGAAGATCTTTGCCAGTTACTCTTCTGATAGAGGACTAATATCTAGGATATACAGAGAGCTCAAGAAAATCACAGCTAAGAAAACAAATAACCCAATCAAAAATGGGCAAAGGATCTAAATAGACACCTCACAAAAGAAGAAATATAAATGGCCAATAAATGTATGAGGAAATATTCAACATCATTAGCAATCAGAGAGATGTAAATCAAAACTACCTTGAGATTTCATCTAACTCCAGTCAGAATGGCAATCATCAAGAACACAAACAGCAACAAATGCTGGCGAGGGTGTGGAGAAGTGGGAACCCTAATACGTTGTTGGTGGGATTGCAAATTTGTGCAACCACTTTGGAAAACAGTATGGAGGATCCTCAGATGAATGGGAATGAACCTACCATATGATCCAGCAATACCACTTCTGGGAATCTACCCAAAAGAATGGAAACCAAACTATCAGACCAACGCATGTGTATCTATGTTTATAGCTGCACAATTCACAATTGCCAAACTATGGAAACAGCCAAGATGTCCATCGACAGATGAATGGATTACAAAACAATGGGATATGTACACAAAGGAATTTTACTCAGCCATAAAGAAGAACAAAATCATGTTATTTGCAGGGAAATGGATGCAACTGGAAGACATTATGTTAAGTGAGATTAGTCAGTCACAAAGAGTAAACAAAAAGCTTATGTTCTCCCTAAATATGGGGATGCTAGGGAGAAGATGGGGCATAAGAGGGACTCCAGATGAAAAAGGAGAAACCCTAGATAAGCAAAGAAGTTGACTTAACTGAAGGGGATGGACGGGGGTTGGGGGTGGAGTGGGGGTCACCCTAATGCACATGATGTACTTTCACAAATATATCAAAGTCAATCACTAAACTGAACTTGAGAAGGAGGGAGGGCGAGGGAGTGGGGTGGGAATTGGGGAAGGGGTTAAATGAGAAATGTGTGCATGTATGCCTTTATCAGCTTGTACCTAACAAAGATGTATGATTACAATGCACCAATTTATAAAAAAAAATTATTATGTTTATGTTCCTGTTCAATTAGTTTTTTCTTTTCTTCATGGATATGAATTGTGCCTATTTAATCTTCAATTTTACATCCATATCTATGATTTTTTTCTTTTGTGGTACTAGGTATTGAAACCAAGGACATTCTACCTCTGAAATATATCTCCACCCTTTTTATATTTTATTTTGAGTCAGGATCTTGCTAAGTCACCATATTCTTCCTGTTTCAGCCTCCCAAGTACCGAGATTGCGGGCATACCCCATCATGCCTGGATTTCTATATATTTTTTCTTAATCTATTTTATTTATTTATTTCTAAACCCTCTTTGCTATATGGTATGCTTTAAGTAGTAACTGTTTTCTTGTATTCTACTATGACCTCCTATATAATGAGGTCTAACTTCTCTCTTCCACTCATCTTTCCTTTTCTCTCTTCTCTCAGCACATCTTTCCCCAAAGTTTTTATATCTACTTTAAGCTCCGGTTTTATATAGATAATATCTTTGTTAAATGTTTTTAATCCATGACAATGTATTTGATAATATTTTCTTCTGATTCATAGCAATATTCTGGTAGCATATTCTGTATCTGCTATTTGTGCTATTGGTTTTTCTTCTCTCTCTCTCTCATTTTTCATATTCTTTTCAAATTCAATGAGGTTCCTTTGTGGTTATTACTCAGCTTTGAACAGGAGAAATTTTTTATGAGCTGGTTATTTGCAGGCTGATCATAGCACAGAGACAGTGTAGTGTTGCTCTGACTTCAAATACAGCTCTGCCACATAATAGCTGCATGATGTTAGCTCTGCAGTGAAGTAATAATAACATTCATCTTCAGTGCTGTGAAGACTAACGCATGAGTCTAGTATGTGAAAAAGCATGCTCATTGCAAGAACGTGATAAATACCACCTTTTAAAAAATCAGCTTGCGAGGCTGAGACAGGAGGATCACAGGTTCGAGGCCAGCCTCAGCTACTTAGTGAGGTCCTGTTCCAAAATAAAGAATAAAAAATAGGGCTGGGGTGTATCTCAGAGGTAGAATGCCCCTGGATTCAATCTCATGTATCACCAAAAACAAAAAAAAAACCTACTAGATTTGTGTAAGAGAAAAATATTTCTGGGACTTTTTCGTCCTCCTTGCTTTTGAATGATTTCGAAAGGAAAAAAGGACGAGGGAAAGACAGTAGAGTCTAATCTCCATTCCCCCATCAGTGTAGTATCAGAGGAAGTCTATTAAAACAATATCTAAATGAGATCTGGAATCTTGTAACACAATGCCCAAAATGTCCAAAGCATAACCATTGAAAATTGTACCAAAAAGCAGGAAAGTCTCAAGGTTTTGTTTGTTGTTGTTGTGTGTGTGTTACTAAAAATTGAACCCAGGGGCATTCTACCTCTGAGCTACACCCCTAGTCCTTTTTATTTATTTATTTGTTTGTTTGTTTTAAACAGGGTCTTACTAGGTTGCTGAGAGTCTCACTACTTGCTGAAGCTGTCCTCCAACCTGCAATCCTCCCGTTTTGGCCTCCCAAGTACTGGGATTACAGGTGTGTGCCACCATGATCAGCTAAATCTCATGTTGAATAAGGAAAGAACAACCCACAGACACCAACACAGATGTTGGAGTCATCTGACAAGGAGTTTAAAGCAGTCTTCACAAAAATGTTTCAACAGAGCTGGTCGTGGTGGTACATGGTTATAATTCCAGTCCTTGGGAGGATTGCAGGAGAATTGCAGGTTCCAGGCCAGCCTCAGCAATATCATGACACTCTATTTCAAAATAAAAAATAAAATAGGACTGGGGGTATAGCTCAGAGGTAGAATGCCCCTGCCTAGGTTTAATTCCAGTACCACACACACAAACACACACACACACACACACACACACACACACACACACACACGTTTCAACAGTTATTAACATGCTTAAAACATAGATTGCCTTAGCAAAGAAATAGGAAATGAAAGAAGAAGCAAGTAATTTACAATAGCCAAATTATAGAACCAATCTAGGTCCATCAACAGACGGATGGGTTACAAAATTATGGGATATTCACACAATGGAATCCTATTCAGCAGTAAGGAACAAATTTATGTCATTTGCAAGAAAATGAAAGCACCTGGAAAACATTATGTTAAGTGAGATTAGCCAATCACAGAAAGTGAAGGCACACATATTTTCTCTAATATGCACAAACTAGAGAGTAATTGGGATACCAGTGGAGAAACTTCAGTAGAGCCAGGGACATAAGGGAAGGGGAGGGGGAAGACTGAGGCTCATTGAAGGCATTACTACCATTGTCGGCTATGTATTGAAAATACCAATGTCAATCTCAGTACTCTGTATGGGGAAGGAGGAAGACGAGGGGGGGGTGGCACCAAATGTTGTGTGCATGGATGCCATTGGCAACATAATTTACGTTATGATGTGAGACTATAATGCACCAATAAAAATAAAAGTCTTGCTGGGTGTGGTGGCACATGCTTGTAATCCCAGCATTTGGGAGGCTGAAACTGGAGGATCTGGGCTCACGGCCAGCCTCAGCTACCTAGTGAGGCACTCTGTAACTTAGTGAGACCCGGTTTCAAAATAAAGTAAAAAAATAGGGCTGAGGGTATAGCTCAAAGGTAGAATGCCTCTGAGTGCAATCCCCAGTACCAATAAATAAATAAATAAATAAATAAATAAATAAATAAATAAATAAATAAATAATAAAAGTCTTTTTTGTGTGTGTGGTACTAGGGATTGAACCTAGGGGTATTCTACCTCCGAGCTACACCCCCAGCTCTATTTTTTTATTCTTTATTTTGAAACAGTGTCTCACTAAGTTGTGGAGGGCCTTACTAAGTAGCTGAGGCAGGCTGCAAACCTGGATCCTCCGATCTCAGCCTCCCAAGTACTGAGGTTATAAGTGTGCACTACCACACCCAGCTCAATAAAAGTATTTTTTTTAAAGAAGCAAGTGAAATTTTAGAACTAGAAAAATTACAAAAATCAAAATTTAAACCCTCATTTAATCTCATTATCTCAATGGAGTAAAGAATCAGTGAGCTTTATAACAGAACAATAAAAATTACTGAATCTGAGCTGGGTGTGGTGGCGTACACTTGTAATCCCAGCATTTGGGAGGCTGAGACCGGAGGATCTGGGTTCTCGGCCAGCCTCAGCTACCTAGTGAGGCACTCCGAAACTTAGTGAGACTCGGTTTCAAAATAAAGAATAAAAAATAGGGCTGGGGGTATAGCTCGGAGGTAGAACGCCCCTGAGTTCAATCCCCAGTACCACAAAAAAAAAAAAAAAATTACTGAATCTGAACAATAAAGAGAAAATAGATAGAAAAAAATATATATATGACCAAAACCTCAGGGACATGTTGGACTATAGTAAAAATCTAACATTTGTATTATTGGAGTCTCAAAAGAATTAGAAGAAAAAGGTGGGGCTGAAAAGAGTATTCAAAGAAATAATGGCTGCAAATTCCTCAAATTTGGCCAAAGACGTAAGTCTAAAGTTACTAAAAAAAAAAAAATGGAGAGAAACTCAAAAAAGATAAAAACCAAAGAAATGTATGCTAAGACACAACCTAGCCAAATTTCTGAAAACTATAGACAAAGAAAAACTGAAATCAACAAGAAAGAAACCCTCACCTGTAGAGGAGACACAATCTGAATGAGAGCAGATTTCTCATTAGAAACCAAGGGGAAAGCCAGGCGTGGTGGCAGAGGCTTGTAATCCCAGCATTTGGGAAGCTGAGACCAGAGGATTCAGGTTCCCGGCCAGCCTCAGCTACTTAGTGAGGCACTACGCAACTTAGTGAGACCCTGTTTCAAAATAAAGAACAAAAAATAGGACTGGGGGTATAGCTCAGAGGTAAAATGCTCCTGAGTTCAATCCCTAGTACCGCAAAAAAAAAAAAAAAAAAAAAAAAAAAACCCAAGGGGAACAGAGAGAAAAGGGAAATCTTCATAAAGATTTTTATTAATATCAGGGTTGTGTGTGTGTGTGTTGATTAGAATTGGTAATTTTAACTAGGTCCTCGCACATGCTAGGCAAGCACTCTACCACTAAGCTGTCTCCTCAGCCTGAGATATCATTTTTTAAGTGCTGAAGAACTATCAATCCAAAATTCTGATTCATTTATTGCAGAACTAAGGATGGAACCAAGGGATGCTTTACCACTGAAAGACATCCCTAGCCCTTTTTATTTTTTATTTTGAGACATGATCTCACTAAGTTGCTGACACACATTCTCTCTCTGTCCTTGGACATTCTTTTTGCTTCAAAATCCTTACATTAATGGCTAAGGAAAATTCTTGAAACAAACAAATGAATAAAAACAACAACATGAAAGAAGTAGGAATCTCAGAGTGCCAGGAAAGAAGAAAAACAGCAGATATAGTAAAAGAAAATATGGGTAAATGCAGTAGAGTTTCCTTCTTTTCTTGTGTTTTCTGAATCAAGTGTGATGAAAGCAAAAGAGAAAGGCAAATTAAATATAAAAGGGAATAGAGGAGAGCTCTGGAAAAAGCTTCCCAACTTATGTAGAAATAAATTTTTTAAACATGAAATGAAACACCTCCACAACTATGCAAATATTCCTCAGGGGCTGGGGGAAGAGGGTAGAAGGAAAGAGGTATATTATTCAAAACAGACATGAAGAGCCCAGTGCGGACAAAAATTGGTAGAATGCCCTTGGATTCAATCTTCAAGAGTCCAAGGGAACCTCTGTAGATGCCCAGAACTTTCTCTCTAAAGATTTCTCCTCTGTGACTTGATCCCACGAGTTCTAAGCATGTGGGCCTTCCTAAACTCAGAACTCTGACTTCCCATCTCAGAGAGACCAGCTGGGCTGTGGACGCCTCCCTGTCTAAGGCCTAGAAACCCTCTCTGGAAGTGAGTTGCAAAAATGAAAGTAACCTTAGAGGCAAGAAACAAGATAGAGGAAACTCAGTTTTCATCCTGTCGAGAACACTTGGAGGGCATCTGAAACAGGGTCTCACTAAGTTGCGGAGTGCCTCACTGGGTAGCTGAAGCTGGCCGAGAACCCAGATCCTCCGGTCTCAGTCTCCCAAATGCTGGGATTACAAGCGTGCGCCACCACGCCCGGCTTGGCTTTTTTTTTTTTTTAACTTCTTTAATGCCAGAGGATAGACATAGTTCCTGTTACTCCATATTGGTTAGAGGCAGAAGTCACAAACTTCTTGTCTTTACCATTCCCCCAAATTAAGGATGGTAAAGACAAGAAGGATGGTATTTACTTAGGAAATAACATTTATTTTCTGAAACATTTATCTAAAGCTCATCAATTCCTGAAGTTTCATTTTTATATTGCTTATGAAATTTCAAGCAGGGTGTGGTGGTGCACACTTGTAATCCAAGTATTTGAGAGGCTGAGACAGGAGGAAGAATACTCTTCTCTCTAAAATAAAAGGATAAAAAGATAACCGTGGAGATTTTTTTAAATAAATTCTTAGTTAGGCATGGTGGCACACACTTGTAATCCTAGCACTTGGGAAGCTAAGACCGGAGAACCTCAGGTTCAAGGACAGCCTCAGCAACTTAGCAAGGCCTATAGCAACTTAGTGAGACCCTATTTCAAAATTAAAAATAAAACAGAAAAATAAAAAATAGATAAATAGATAAATAAAACAGGCCTGGGAGTATAACTCCACCAGTGAATGGGAACATAGAAACAAAGGCATACCCTCAATAACGATGATGGCAGCTGCGGTAGCAGTAGAAGTTACCATTAGTTGAGCACATAGTATATGCAAGAAGGAAGATGAGGGCTTTCCACACACTACTGCATATGGCGCCTCTCACGGCAGACTGACTTACAGAGAAGTTCAGAAACCTGCAAATGGCCTCACAACTTGTCAGCGGCAGGAACAGAACTAGAACCCAGACAGTTGATAGATCAACTGATTTCTAAGTAAGAAATCTGATTTATCTTTCTTTTGCATGCTGACTGCCTCCAAGAAAGATCTACCTCTAAACAGATTTAACCACCTTATTGAGATTTCTGTTTTCTGAGCCATGTCCAAAGGACACATTCAGATGCCCTCCAAGTGTTCTCGACAGGATGAAAACTGAGTTTCCTCTATCTTGTTTCTTGCCTCTAAGGTTACTTTCATTTTTGCAAACTCAATTTCTTCCCAAATCATTGGAATGGCACCTTTGAGCCCAGCCTAGATAAAATGTCTATCTTTATCTCCTCTTCTTTGGTAACGTGACACCCAAATATGGATCCAAGACTTCAATTTCAGTGCTGACACACATTCTCTCTCTGTCCTTGGACATTCTTTTTGCTTCAAAATCCTTACATTAATAAAGCTAGCAGTGAGAACTGCATTCTAGAATACTCAAGGCCCAGTGACTTAATTAACTTATTAATTAATCTATTTTCTCTGGTACTGGGGATTGAATCCAGGGGTGTTCTACCAATGAGATACCCCTAGTCCTTTTTATCTTTTATTTTGAAACAGGGTCTAAGTTACTGTGCTCTGGTCTCAAACCTGTGATCCTTCTGTGTGTGCCATCATGCTTGGTTCCAGTAAATTTATTTTAAAAATATTTAGAAAGGTCTTTAACAAAACACTGGATAGAAGTTTCAAGTATTCATAAATATTTTTATTGCTCAAAATAAAGTAAGTTTGCTGATATAGTAAAGTAATCCAAACTCCCAAGAGTAATTCACTAATTCACACCAACCCACTTCACAGGCTAAATGCACACGGTATTTATACTCACTGGCACAGCGTGAGCTGATTTATGACTAAAGGCGGTTAAACCCAACATTTGAAAAGCACTATTCTTGTGAATATATTTTATCATCTGTGTAAGAAGTAAAATACACCTTTTCCCTTTGAAGTAGCAAATTACATAGAAATGTACTCCTTTTCATTTTGTAAGGGTAACATGGGCATTCATTTTTGATACATGTATCTGTATGCTCCACTCCCTGAATTTTCCAGAAGTCAACCATCTTGGTTTCAGTCATCCATCCTAGCTCATAGTTGACCTTTAGTTGACCAGGAATCTTCCAGAAGTCAACCATCTTAGTGTTGATCATCCATCTTGTCTCATAGTTGACCTGTAGTTGAATAGGAATCTTCCAGAAGCCAACCATCTTAGTTTTGTTGTCCATCTTAGCTCATAGTTGCCTCCAGAATGTTAAACTCTGTTTCTAATTTACTGTCTGTCTTGGAAAGTAGCCACTGGTACAGAGGTATGAGCCCAAGCCCTTCCTAAATCAGGGGGAGGGGCAGGATCTGGTTAGGGATAAAAGCTAAACACACTGCCTGCTTGGTGTGCTTGCTAACTGGACTCTATGTCAGTTGCACACCCTTCTGCAGAAGAAATTGCCTTGCCAAGTTACATTAGGTTTTGTGTGCTTTATTTGCCACATCCCTAGAAACAATTTCTAACAAGCTGAGGGCGCCACCGGATCCTCATCATTTGTGAGTGTCATGGACTCCCCACTTAGGGGAAGACTCGTCCTGCTGCCTGCAATTTAGCAGATCCCTAACTGGCTGAAACTGGCAGAAAATCTCTTGGAAATGCAGGGGAGGTTCCCAGTAAAAACTGTGGTGATCAGGTAACTTTCCTATGTAGACCAGGGCAAGAAACACCACAGGAGGTGGTAAAGTATTTCCTTGGTGGTCGGGTTGGAGTGCAAGAAACCTCCAGGCAAAGGGGAGATGAGCCTCTGACAAGGTTTCGTGTGTGTGAATGAGATGTGAGAGAGAGCACCCTTCTATTTTCCTATCCTGCATTTTAAAAAACCTGCTTAAGCATTACAATTGGAGTTTTCCTGGCTCTTTATTTCTATATTTTCTAAGGAAAAGGACCCAAGGCAACACGGAAACTGCTACAATCTGTTGCCTAGACTCTTTTTTATTTGGTTTAATTTTTTTTTCAGGTACTGGAATGCAACCTAGGATTACAATTTCAACTCATCCACAATTAAGCAAACTCAGAAGGCTTTAGAAGCTTCGATATTTCTTTAGATTTATGTTTATGGAAAAATAGCAGACAATTATGTCCACTGGAGCTCATCCTGTGGTCAAGACCTGACTGTGGGAGGTAGCACCAGACTAGTTCGGTTTCTCAGAGAGAGAAAACAAAATGTTAACACTCTAACGTGATAGTTTTGTAAGTTTTGTAAGTTTTCTTATGTGAAATCAGAGCACTTCACATATTTTAACTTCTGATATTCAGTTTGTTTACTAGAGAATAACTACTTAAGTGAGTTTTCGCTTGTGAAAGAGAAAAAACTTTAAATTTTCCAGGCCTGAATGTAATAAATAGTCTTCATAAGGATACATGATACTCATCCTGTTGCTTCTTTTCTTTCAATTCAAAAGAACATAACTACCTGTTCTTTCCTCTTCAGAAAGAATATACTTCTATTCTTCACTATTTTGGGGAGCTCACAGCTGGTGTCTGAGAAACCTCACTTAAAGGTGGGTAAGAGGTCATAGTTGGGAACCAGGAATGGTGGTGCATGCCTGTAATCGCAGTACTTGAGAGGCTGAGTCAGGAGGATGACAGTTCATGGCCAGCCTCAGCAACTTAGTGAGGTCATCCATGACTTAGACTCTCTTTCAAAATTAAAAAATTAAATAAAACAGGGCTGGGGTGTAGCTCAAAGGTAGAATGCCCCTGGGTTCAATCTCCAGTAACACACACACACACACACACACACACACACACACACACACACGCACAAAGAGATCCTAGTTGAGAAATTGGCAAAATGATAGATTCATGGTTCTGGGGGGCGAGGAAGGGGTGTAGCTCAGGGCCTGCTTAAAAAAAAAAGACAAATAAGATTTGGTGGTGCATGCCTGTAATACCAGTACTTGGGAGGCTGAGATGGGAAGATCACAGGTTTAAGGCCAATCTTAGCAACTTTGTGGGACCCTTGGCAACTTAGCAGACCCTATTTCAAAATAAATAGGGTTATGGGTATAGCTCAGGTGAAGAATGCCTCTGGGCTCAACCCCCTGTTCCATATACACACATACAAAAAGGGCTGGGAATGTAGCATGTGGGTAGAACCATACCCCCATTCAATCCCCATACCACCACCAAAACACACACACACACACACACACACACACACACACACACACACACACACACATCTACTGTCTTCATTCTTTGGCTCACATATTGGGAGGCTGTGGTGGAGTGGTGACAAGAACACTGTGTCCGTTAGAAGATTTACACCATTTAGCTGTGCCATGTGCTATCTGTGATCCTGAGCCAGTCCCTCCCAGCCCAGTCTCCATATTCACAAAACAGGGAAAGTCTCCAAGATACTGGAGAATATTCTTTCTTTTGGTCTTTATCGATTGCTATATGCTCCATGAATGTTTCTGTGAAACCTGCTCAGGCTTTTCTCTCCACGGTTTCATGCTACCCCACCAAATGCTCCCTGTGCCCCTCTGGGTTTTACCTCTTTTGATTCTGTTATGTGTCTCTTCCATTAGAATGGAAACCCATCAAAGCAGGGATTTTCATCTCTTTTGCTTGTTGCTATCGTCTTTGTCCATTTCCTGCTGCTATCACAGAAGGCCAGAGACTGGGAAATTTATAATGAACAGAAGTTGATTTGGTTCTCAGTTTTGGGGTCTAGGAAGTCCAAGATCCAGAGGCCACATTTGGCGAGGGCTTGCCTGCTATGGTACAAATTGGGAGAACACAGCATGTAGTGAAGGAGTGCACAAGAGGACAAGAAGAGACTGAACTCACATTTATAACACCACTCCCATGGTAACAGCAATAATCCACTTGGGAGGGTAGAGCCCTCCTGATGGACACACTTCCTCTCAGGCTCCACCTTCCAACACGGTTGCATTTAAACATAGCCATCGCATACGAGTTCTAAAAACAGTTCCGCACAGAACATATACTGGAAAAAAAAAATCTTGCTGAACGAATGGACTGGATGATTTTACACATCCAAAATTTAGCAAGTGTCTGTTATGCACAAGGTTGAGTGTTTGGCGCCAGGAGTAGGGGAGAGATTTGGAAATGTAGACAATACAAGCAATGGCGATTCATCAGTATTATGAACATGATCCACGTAGGGTAGAGTGGGAGCTCAGGCATACAAAGGTTGGGTCAGTCTAGAATAGGATAGTCTGGGGAGTTGTCTGGAAAGGCTTTGTAGATGCACCAGAACTGAGAAGATCAGGTTGGGGTGGAAGCTGGGAAAGGTGTCTCAGATAGAGAATTCAATGCAAACAAAGACCCAGAACTTTGGACGAAGCCTGGTGACGTAAGAGAGGTCTGGCATTGCTGAAGCATAGGTTGTGGGAATTTAGATGGGCCAGAGGTAGGTTGCTGTAGTCAGCACTCACCACTCTGATCCACATACCTGACATGTACAACTTAGAGGAAGATTTATTTGCTTCTGGTGCTGGAGAGCCCTACGTAGTCCATGTTTGGGCCGGCTTACCAACAGGAGCTGGGGCTGCAGGTCCTCAGGGCATTGTGGCAGAGAACAGAGAGCAAAAGATTTCCACAACACACCACAGCTGGGACACACACTGCACCTGACCAAACCCCCAGGGACCCACCTTCAAACACAGAGGCCTCCAGGGAGTGAGGTCTGGGGGATGTTTTAAGTCCAAACTATAACGTAGGTCTTCTCATGTTGAGCTGTGTTCGCTATGCACAGTCAGAGGCCCTGCCAGAAATTGTCCACCAAAAGAAGATGGCGAAGCACCCTGGGTCTCATTATGATGAGCAGCCAGCCCTACTATCGCCAGGACCAAAGGGTAGGAGAAAGGACCAAGTACTGCAGGATATCTTAACAACAGCACTAGGGGGTTTTAGGCTGGATTAATTCTTTAATATTAGACTGTCCTGTGAATTGTGGAATGTTCAGTAGCACTGTCCCTCCCCCACCATAGTGCCAATGATCATCAAAAATACTTCCTGATATTGTCAATGTCCTTTGGGAAGCTAAATTGTCCCCCACTGAGAACAACTGACTGATGGGAATTAGCATAGAGAGGGCCTGTTTAACAGGAAGTAGAGGTTGAAGTAGAGGAAGACAGTCACCCGGGAATAAATACATAACATTTCTCTTCTCTCCTCTCTTATTCACGCCTCCCCTTTGGCAGACCCCAGCTGGACGCTGCAGAATAAGGGGCCCACGTGAGGTAGACTGTGGGAATCAGACTCCCAGGGTGCTGAGCCAGCTGTAGAAGCGTGGGAATTGGATCTGGAAGGGCAAATGGAGAGCCTCCAACATGCTGTTAGTCACTCAGACTCTCTGCTATACGCTACACGAGATCTTATGTAAAGAATCTTTTGTTTTGTTTTGCCAGAAAAAAAAAAAAAATTCTTCTACAGGCTTTACAACATCCGCCTCTTTCTTTGAAGGAAGTGATATTTTAAGCTATTTCATCCCATGGTTTAGTTATTACCTTTCTAACATTGGCAACTCTTTGGAAAATTGAATCATGGGTAAAATTTCATATTATGATCAATAACCACATTTCTCAGGGAATAGGGGTGGAATTATTCCTAATAATGACTACCTTGTTTAAACATTGTCCTTAGAAATAGGATTCTCTCAAAGACAACTTGAATTGCAGGAGTTGGAACCAGGAGGATGTTTTTTGATCACACCAGTGGGATCATGTGGCTTCCCTGTGTCGCGGGTGCTTGTGGATGTCATGGTAGGTGAGTCAAGACAGGAAAAGCAGCATACGCTATTGCATACCTATCCTGGACACAGCCAGCAGGAGACCGCATAGTACTGGAAAAAGAGTTATTGGATTGGACTTCAAAAATAGTGACCCAGCATCAGGAACCAAGGATTGCTATTAGACCACTAAGTAGCTCTGTAAAGTGTGATTGTTAGTATATCTCTTGAGCCTTAGTTTGTGTATCTGTAAAAGGTAAGTTCCCTTCAAATACAGAAGTTAGGTAAAGGGTGGAAGATTTCTGGGTTTTTTTTTTTTTTGTTGTTGTTGTTTTGTTTTGTTTTGTTTGTCTTTCTCTGTTCAACCCAGTAGTAATAGTCTGAAGATTTAAAAATCCGCTAGATATTCGTTTCTATCTTTGTATAAAGGGGCAGTATGTTTCCTAAAAGCCCCCAGACGAGTTCTGGTTGTCCAAAATCACATCAAAGTAAAGAGCTTAGAAAATAGATTCTTGGCAAGCAAAACAAAATTGAGCATATTTAATAGAGCCTAACTAAGTGTAGTGCTTTATGCACTTGGAAGTTGAGTTTAAATTTCATTTTCTTTTTTTTTTTTTGCAGTACTGGGGATTGAACTCAGGGGCATTCTACCTCCGAGCTACACCCCCAGCCCTATTTTTTTTTATTCTTTATTTCGAAACAGGGCCTCACTAAGTAGCTGAGGTTGGCTGCAAACCTGTGGTCTTCCTGTCTCAGCCTCCCAGGTACTGGGATTACAAGAGTGTGCCACCATGCCGGGCTTACTTTTTATGATTTTTATTCTTTTAAATTTATTTAGGCAGTTGGGCGTGGTGGCGCACGCTTGTGATCCCAGCATTTGGGAGGCTGAGACCGGAAGATCCGGGTTCACAGCCAGCCTCAGCTACCTAGTGAGGCACTCCGCAATTTAGTGAGACCCGGTTTCAAAAATAAAGAATAAAAAATAGAGCTGGGGGTGTAGCTCTGAAGTAGAATGCCCCTGAGTTCAATCCCCAGTACCACACAAAAAAAATTTATTTAGGCATGTTTATTACCCAGAATGTGGTTTATGCTGGTGAATGCTCTGCATAAGACATCAATTCAATTTTAGTTAAAAACTGAAAAAATTAAAATGGAATAAAAATGAAATTTGTAGATTTAATGAGACAAATGGAAATAGAAATAGGAGTATGTAAAGATTAGCAGTATTTAGGATGGTGTGTAGAAACAGTGGACTATAGTTCATAAAATAAATTTCCAAACTCCATTTACCACACATACTTTTTCACCCAACCATGTAAACAGAACTCTGAAATATTTTTCATTCAAGCTTTTCAGGTGAGGAGTCTGACTCAAAGATCCTGAGAGAAGGAAAAGTTGTTACTGTTTTAACTAAGGCTTCAGATATGCCCAAGGCAGTATCATCCAGTTGCACCTAAAGCCACACAGTGCAGGTATTAGGCCCGGGGGATAGAGGTTGAATTCCATGCTTCATTTGTGAGTGCCACACACAATACACACCACAAACAAAACAAACAATACTGAGACTGCTGACATTTCATTAAAGAGCAATCGATTTTATTATTCTTGTCTGTTTGGCAGGATTCACTTACAAATATCTAGTATTTAATTACCTCTACTTGTGTGTCTAAAGACAGTTTTCCTACAAGGATAATGAAAATGAAGATTAATGTTTATTGGTAACATAGGTGATGGGTGACCTGTTTTCTCCAGGACCTCTTAGGCCCACAGCATTCCAGTCTTTCAAAAAGAGGACTAGCAGGAATACTCCTACCTCTGACTCCATCGGTGACAGAGCCAGCTTCCAGTGGGTTTGGCTGAGTGTCCTGCCTGGGACTTTAATCTCCCAGGTCCCTAGCAGACTGGCTTTGGCCCTTACCCATGCAGACCCAGTGATGGGAAAATTGAGTTAAATCTTTAGTGTGGATCCAGTCGGAGATTCCACAAAATAAACTCAGGGCTTGTCTGCAAAGTGAATCTTGTTCTGCAAGATGTCTAACAGCTCCTTTTTGCAGTTGTTCATGAATAGAAGAAGGGCATCATGCACGTACAATTGTATCTTATCTGTTCCAGTTGCCCCCTCATCGTTCCTTAGAAATTAAAAGCATCTCCTGGAGTTAGAACCGTAGATTAGGTATGATATGGCTTCTGCTGGTCTTAGGATAAAGAGATCAGTGCATATGTGGAACTCCAAATGAGACACTCAGCCCTGAGCTGACGGGGACAGAGTCAGAAGGAATAGGACACATTTCATCCCACCAACCTTCGCACTGAGAAGGCTTACAATCTTTTCCCAAAGGAAACTGCTCTCCAAGGAGCCAAGATATTAAGAGCATTCATCAGGATGAGGTAAACTGAGGAAAGTCAACTGGGATGGATGATGGAATCTATGGAATAAAAGAAGAGCATGTAAACAAGACGGCAGTTATGTCCTAGCATCCCCACTAAATGTTTGTTCTTCTCCTTTGTTTTTTATCATTGAATTCCTGGCACTACCATCCTGAGAAGAACTGGTAAGTCAGATGGATGTTGTATGCTCTCGAGGGTGGCTTCACTTTGCTTTGCTTTCCTAAGACCCTAGAGGGATACTGTGAAGCCAGGGGGCAGGCTGTGCTGGGAGGGAGAGTCCTATGTCTGGCCCACTTGCTGCCACCCCTTGCCTTCTTTG
Organism: Graphiurus murinus; assembly: GCA_004027655.1. NCBI lineage: Eukaryota > Metazoa > Chordata > Mammalia > Rodentia > Gliridae > Graphiurus > Graphiurus murinus. The sequence continues at coordinate 18,169 of PVLC010012866.1, forward strand.
GGGCTCAGATTTCTTTGCTTCTAAGATTGCTCCCTTCCAAAACTGGTGAGGTAGAACACAGTATGTTACTTCCTAGAGAATTTGGAGTTTATAGAATATTTTCACAAACATTTAATCACCACAACATGCAAAACAGAAACAATGACCTTTATATGATCTATGTATCTTGCCCAAGATCATATCACTCACTGGTAATTAAGTTGGAACTCAATTTAGATCTCTAGGCTATAAATTCACTGTGAGCTTTTTTTCCCCTGCTTTTTTTTTTTTTTTTTGCGGTACTGGGGATTGAACTCAGAGGCATTCTACCTCCGAGCTATACCCCCAGCCCTATTTTTTATTCTTTATTTTGAAACCGGGTCTCACTAAGTTGCGGAGTGCCTCACTTAGGTAGCTGAGGCTGGCCGCGAACCCGGATCCTCTGGTCTCAGCCTCCCAAATGCTGGAATTACAAGCGTGCGCCACCACGCCCGGCTTTTCCCCTGCTTTTGAAGGAGAGGGTTTTTTAAATTGTGGCAAAGCTAGGCATGATGGCACATGCTGTAATCCCAGTACTTGGTAGGATCACAGGTTCAAGGCCAGCTCAGTAACTTAGTGAGACCCTGTTTAAAAATAAAAAATAAAAAGGGGTTAGGATATAGCTTGAAGGTAGAATTCCCCTGAGCCAACCTCCCAACACTCCCCCCAAATTGTAGCAAAATATACATCACATAAAACTACCATTTTGAGCTGGACGTGGTGGTGCACGCTTGTAATCCCAGCATTCCGGAGGCTGAGACCAGAGGATCCAAGTTCGAGGCCAGCCTTAGCTACCTAGTGAGGCACTCCGCAACTTAGTGAGACCTGGTTTCAAAATAAAGAATAAAAAATAGGGCTGGGGGAATAGCTCGGAGGTTGAATGCCACTGAGTTCAATCCCCAGTACTGCAATAAATAAATAAATAAATAAATAAATAAATAAATAAATAAATAAATAAAACTACCATTTTGCCCACTTTACTGCACAGCCCAGTGATATCAAGTGCATTCACATGGTTCTGCCAACATCACCCACACTCAGCAGCTCCAGAACTCTTTCATCATCCCCAATTGAAATTTAGTTATCCATGAAGTACTAATTTAATGCTCCTTCCTCCCCAGCCTCTGGCCACCACCAATCTTTCAATATTTGTTCTTTTATGACAGGTTTATTTCACTTAAAATAGTGTCCTCAATGTCCATCCACCTTGGAGTGTGTATAAGAATTTCCTTACTTTCTAAGCCTAAGTAATATTCCACTGTGTGTATTATACGTTTTGTTTATCCATCCCTTGTGATGGACACAGATTGCTTCCTTTGGCTACTATAAATAATGCTGCTGTAAACATCTGTAACCAAATATCTATTTGAGTCCATTCTCCTAGTTCTTTGGGTATATACCCAGAAATGGAACTGCTGGATCTTATGATAATTCTGTGGTTTTTAGATTGTTTTAAAAAAGTCTCCATCTTTAATAGGTGAGGTCAGCTATTCCTTTAAAATGAAATAAAGTAGAAATTGCTCCCAGCTTTGTTCTTTACATCTGAAGTTACATCTTCCTCTAGTTTTTAAGAAATCAGCCATGGTATTTTGATGCGGTGGCTAGCTGGGTCATTACACTGCTAACGATAAAAGGTAATGCCTTGCTTGTATCTCACACTCTGCTTCTTTATGCAAAGCAGCACACTCATGTTCTCCCATTTGCTTGTTCAAAGCCTGTGAGAAGACAATCAGTGAGATATTATTAATCTCATTTTATGAATGACAAAAACAAGGTTCAAGAAGCTTAAATTTTGATTTTCTTTGGTGAGATTACAGTGGTCACAAAATGAAAACCCAACTTTTCAACAACTTTTAATTTAATGCTCACACGGGGTTTGGCATACTTGAGTGGAATAAATTGTCAAATAATTCTGTTTGATTCCTCTATGATGCTTGTGTTAGTTGGGGTTCTCCAGAGAAGCAAAATATATATATATATATATATGTTTTATATATATGTTTTATATATATATATATGTTTTATATATATATATTATATAAAGGGAAATATATTGTGTTGGAGTACATTATCAGAGGCTGAACAGCCCACAAGGGCCATCTGTGGGCTGAGAGCCAAGAAAACCAGTAAGGAATGAGGCTACCCCAGTCTGAGGCTGAAGGCTGGGAGCCCGCTGAGGAGACGCTGGTGCGTGCATCTTCAAAACTGAGGAACTGACACCCACAGGTCACCGCAGAAGCAAGAAATGCCCCCACTCAAGAACGGTAGTGCGTGCACAAGCGTGACCTTCCGCGTCTGCTTTCAGTCCAGTCCCCGCCCACAGCCTATTGGATGGTACTGCCCACCTTCTGGAAGGATCTTCCCCACCCAGCGCGCTGACCCACAGGACAGACACCTCTGGGAACAGCCTCACAGACAAACCCACTTACAAGTGTGCCATGCCAGTTTCCCAGACATCCCTCAGTCAGCCAAGCTGACAACCAAAATTATCACGATACTTGTTCTTTAAGCATTCCTGTTTCCTCACCTATAAAATGCTAATGACATCACTAACTTCTAAGGAGAATGTAAGGAATATTCAAAGACTAGGAGCCAAGTACTTCACAAAATCAAAGCGTTCTCAGAAATTAAAGTTTCTGTAACCACGGAATGATTATTAATTACTAAAACAGAACCGTCAGTGAAAATACTAAAGTTGTTTTTTGAAATTTTTTTTTTTTTTTGCGGTACTGGGGATTGAACTCAGGGGAATTCTACCTCCGAGCTATACCCCCAGCCCTATTTTTTTTATTCTTTATTTTGAAACCGAGTCTCACTAAGTTGCGGAGTGCCTCACTAGGTAGCTGAGGCTGGCCGCGAACCCCGATCCTCCGGTCTCAGCCTCCCGAATGCTGGTATTACAAGCGTGCGCCACCACGCCCGGCTTGTTTTTTGAAATTTAAATATGAAGCTTTAAGTCAGTTTGAAAACATGAAAATTTGAATTAAAAAAAAAATGTTAAGCACGTGAACGGTGTATTGTCATGACTTGTACTTTTCTGGTCAAGTAGCAGGCCTAGGTCCTGACTCAGACGGGCTAAAGGTTTATGATACACATCAGTGATCTTGGTTATTTTCATGCTCCAGGGTCTTTGCCCATCAATCCCTCTGATTTATATGCCTTTCCACGTCTAATGAATTTAGCTTTCGAGTCCCTCTTAAAGTGACATCTAATCCACTATGATTTCTGTTCCCTTTTCCCCATTATTCTCTCTCGTGTTCCCAATGCACTCGTGCTTTTCCCAGCATACCTAGAAGATCATGTGCTGCTTTGGGGGTCTCTGTCTCTGCTCTTTTAGGCTGTGAGCACCTTGTGGGCAAGCTCTGTCTCACTCCTTGCTTCCCTGGTGCTTGTCATGGTGTCCAGCATATAACACATGGTCAAGATTTATTTGATCATTCTTTTTTTTTTTTTTTTTTTTTTTTTTTGTGGTACTAGGGATTGAACTCAGGGGCATTCTACCTCTGAGCTATACCCCCAGCCCTGTTTTTTATTCTTTATTTTGAAACCAAGTCTCACTAAGTTGCGGAGTGCCTCACTAGGTAGCTGAGCTGGCCACGAACCCGGATCCTCTGGTCTCAGCCTCCCGAATGCTGGGATTACAAGCGTGCACCACCACGCCTGGCTTCGATCATTCTTTTTTTTTTTTTTTTAAGTACAATTATAGCTGGGCATTGTGGCACATGCTTATAATCCTAGTACTTGGGAGGTTGAGACAGGAGGAGAGCAACTTAGTGAGATCCTGTTTCAAACTAAAAAATAAAATAGGAGCCAGGCAGAGTGGTGCATGCTTGTAATCCCAGTACTTGGGAGACTGAGATAGGAGGATTGCAGGTTCAAGGACAGCCTCAGCAAGTAGTGAGACTCTCATCAACCTAGAGACCCTGTTTCAAAATTGGGAAAAAAAAATAGGGCTGGGGGTGTAGCTTGGAGGTAGAATGCCCCTGAGTTCAATCCCCAGTGCCACAATATATATATATACTTACATATATATATATATATATGTAAGTAAATAAATAGGTAAATAATAAATAAATAAATAGGGCTGAGGGTGGAGCTCAGAGGTAGAACCCTGAGCTCAGAGGTAGATGCCCTTGGGTTCAATCCCCAGCACACACACACACATACACACACACACACACACACACACACTCACTCACAAAAGTGCAATCATATAAACACACTAAAAAGTCAAGGTCAATTTGCACAGGCATGCAAGCCCTTCAGCTGACAGCATCTCCTTTCACCCCTGCTCTCCTGCTCTTTCTCTGTAGGTTGTTACAATGCCCTTCTTCTTCCCTCTCTCACGTTCTAGAATGGAATTGGGGTCAGGAATAAGGGACATTGGTTAGGAAAGGCTGGCCTTTGGTTCAGAGGCCAGGCGAGCTGGTGGGCATCACAGGGCTGGAAACTCTCCTCGCTCTTCCTTAGCCTTGGAGCTCAGTGCTAAGAGATACTCTGCTGCTGGTATAATCTTTGGGGCTGCATCAGAATTGCCTGGGTGTTTAAAAAATAAACAAAAACAATTCTAGAACCTTTATTGGATCAGAGTCTCCAGGGATAGGGCCAGGGCCTCTGTGTGCTTAACACACTCCCTAACTAATTAATTCTCATGCACAGCCCAGTTTTGGAGTCAGTCCCTAGTCTCTGCTCTCTCCCTTCCATGTAAGAGGCTCTGCTGAGCAATGTCTGGGAATTGGAGAGAAAACTTTGGAGAGTGGCTGAAATATGGAAGGGAAGTCCTGAGTTTTAGTAACCAGGAAAGAAGGGAAGCTGCAAGAGCTCACCATGTAGCCATGAGGAAGATGAGCCTTAGCCAAGATCCTGGAGCAGGCAGCAGAGCCGGCACCCTAACTCAGGCCTGTCTCATTCCCCACATCTCCTGTCAAATCCTGTGTCCCATATGGGCAGCAGATATCTATACTGCAGAGGCTGCTGGTGTTGTTGAACTGTGAACTCCAAAGAATGGTAAGCTAACGTCGATGTTCGGGTAACAGGGAGAAAGCCGGAGGCAAGTCCAGACCAGCCGCCCCCAGCAAAGCCCCTGGACCACCTTCTGAAGCCCTCTTTTGGCCACTGTGGGCCGGCAGCCTCACCTCAGTCTCAGGTCCTCTAGCCATGAAATGAAGATAATATTTACATACCGTCTTCATAGCACTGCAGGGAAAATTAATTGGGTCATAGTTATTGTTTCCTTTGCACAGGAAAAGCTCTAAGAGCTGTCATCATTAGCCCACACTTTTGGTGCCAATCCACAGATATGGGCCGGTCTATTCTGTAAGATCCTTCTTTTTCTTTATTTTCTATTACTTCTAAATTGATTCAAAGCCAGGAACTGGTGGGATTTCTTGAGTTTTTCATACTGGAAATGGTTTGGGAGCTCTAATTGCTGGCTAGGATTGAGAGGAAGGAGGAAAGAAGCATGTCTGAACAGAAACTCCATGCATTCCGAGTCTGCGGCTGTCTCAACCCCAGCTTGGACCTGGGCTGGTTGTATTGTGTATTTATAGCCTCAGACCTCCTGGCCCTTTAACTCTTCCTCATCGCTGCCCTTCTCATCCTCCTCCACTTCCACCTGTAGGCACATAATCCCAACAAGTTTGAGGAGGAGCAAAATTTATTTTTATGCAGTATTTGGCATTTTTAACTCTGCTTTACAGAAGTATTAAATGTTATGAAATATCTGCTGCTTAAAAAGCTGATCCTAGATAGGCATGGTGACACGCACCTGTAATCCCAATTCTTGGGAGGCTGAGACAGGAGGACTGCAGGTTCAAGGCCAGCCTCTGCAGTGTAACCAGATCCTCAGCAACTTAGTGAGACCTCGTTTCAAAATAAAAGGTAAAATGGGGGCTAGGGGTGTTGCTTGGAGGTAGAATGCCCCTGGGTTCAATTCCTAGTATCAAAAAAAAAGTTAAAAGGTTAATTCTTACCCTTTGCAAAATATAGTCATAGATCAGGGATGAGAGAACAATATATAGAAATTGTAAAATTAAATACTGCTTTCAAGATAATAGTAAAAATGCGACCTATCCTTAAATAAACAAATATATTTAAAACAATGTAAGTTGTTAAAGCAACCCCTCTTTCAAGAAATAGAACTAAATATAGAAATATGTTGAATTGAAAGCTTTGAATGCTTGGTTACCACTCTGGCTAGACTTCTATCTCGGCTCCTGACACTGGCTCATGCTCTGGTGTGTGTGCGCTGCCCTTAGCTGAGATGGGGCTGGGCGCCTGGTCTTTGGCATCCTGATGCCCAAACGTATATGATTCCACTGGGCTTCTCGGTCACTCTGCTCCTATTAGACAGAAACAGTTGTCCCCGACAATTTCTGTGTGCTCCTTCTCCAATCTGCATAGAGGGGGAGGGAGGAAGAAGGCAATAGAAGCAATGTCACAAGGTCTGAGTGTGATCACTAGGCCATACCACAGAGCAGTCAAGGCTGGAAAGTGGCACACGGACTCCATTGTGGTCCCTGGTCTGCCAGGAACAAGGAGTGCTCAACTTTGGGTTCAGGCAGTTCCACATACACACAGGCTGAGCAGCCCCACTGCAAAAACCCCAAATCTGAAACTTTTTGAGCACCACCAACAGGATGGCGAGGGTGGAAATTTTTATACCATGAAACTTTATTTCATACTCAAAATTATTAAAAAGATTGTGTCACATTAACTGCAGGCGATGTGTAGAAGGTGCAGGTGAAACAGACATGGACCCCGTGTTTAGACTTGAGTCTCATCCCGAGACATCTCATTATATGTATGCAAACATTTCAGAATCTGAAAATGTCTGAAATCTGAAGCACTATGGCTCCCAAGCATTTCAGATAACGAATACTCAACCTCCTTGTGCATGTTCCCTGTGTTCATGTATAGAGACATGCTTAATATATTCAAAAGGCTTAGCCGCGTGCCTTTGGGTGTTGTCTGCATGCACAGCCAAAGCTGAACCAGAGCAGAGGACAGATGAAGTTATAACCCACCAGGTCCCTGACCAGGTAGGGGCGGGACAGTGGGCACAGTGAGCAAATAAGCCTGGCTCTCCTGGGGTTTCAACACAATAAAGGAAGTGGTTGTGTCACGATTTTCCTTATTTTGTGGGAAAATAAAAGTTGGCCTGACTGAGGCAAAAGAAAAGTGAGAGAAAGAGAAGATTCCAAAGACATTGGTGTTGGCCGCTTTGTGCTCAGCTGAGATGCATTCCTGAAGTGCCCCGCTTGTTTCCATGAGCTCCAAGGTGCAAACTTTAAGAAGAGGTGGGGCTGGGTGCAGCACGAGGCCCTGGGTTCAATCCCTAGCACCACACGCACACACATACACAAAGCTGAATCGCCAAGGCCAGGAAGGGCCCCACCAAGCTAATGGGGCTCTCATTACAACTGCCCTGCATCTCAGAGTCAGGAGGCCTGCTTCTTCTATAAGCACACAGACCATTTCAAAAGGACTGTCTTAAATCCAAACGCTGGCTACAGTTAAATTTGATGAGGCTTCTTCACCCTTCCCTACCAAACGGAACTAGGGGTGCTCGGGGGACATTCAGGACACATTGCCCCTACTTAAAACCAACCAATGGCCGGGTGTGGTGGCGCGCACTTGTAATCCCAGCATTCGGGAGGCTGAGACCTGAGGATCTGGGTTCGCGGCCAGCCTCAGCTACCTAGTGAGGCACTCCGCAACTTAGTGAGACCCTGTTTCAAAATAAAGAATAAAAAATAGGGCTGGGGGTGTAGCTCGGAGGTAGAATGCCCCTGAGTTCAATCCCCAGTACTGCAAAAAAAACCCCAAAAAAACAAAAAAAAACACCAACCAATGAAGAGAATTAGATAATTAGAATTCAGATGAACCAATCAGAACTCTGGTTTGGCTCTGCTGTTACTCTATCCTTAACCCCAAGACATTTCAATATACTCTCCCCAGATTTCTGGATGGACCCAGAGGGTTGGGATTGAGAACCAACCTAGAACTATTCCCAAATATCCACTTCTTTCCAACTAGGTCCCCTCTTGGGAAGCCAGCACTTCTTACTCATCCTGTCTGCCTTCATACAATGTAGGGAGAGGTATTTTCTGGAAATATATCAAGTCCACATCTTTCTCCCAAAGGAAAGACACTGTACTAGAATTAACACCCCCAGGAGGTTCTGGTCTTACAGAACTAGCCCCTACCCAGGTTCTCATCTCTCCATCAGCCTCGTTATCCTGGCTCATCTTCCCTTCAGGAATTGCCAAGAATCTGTGGGCACATTCCAACACTGATGTTGGTCATACCCATTTAGCACCTTCCATTAAAATCTAGGTGGATCACAGGGCTGGGGAGATAGCTCAGTGGTAGAGTGTTTGTCTAGCATGCCCTGGGTGAAAAAAGACATTACAAAAAAAAAAAAAAAGTGAAGCCGGGCGTGGTGGCGCACGCTTGTAATCCCAGCATTTGGGAGGCTGAGACCGGAGGACCCGGGTTCGCGGCCAGCCTCAGCTACCTAGTGAGGCACTCCGCAACTTAGTGAGACTCGGTTTCAAAATAAAGAATTAAAAATAGGGCTGGGGGTTTAGCTCGGAGGTAGAATGCCCCTGAGTTCAATCCCCAGTACCGCAAAAAAAAAAAAAAAGTGAAAAAAAAATCTAGGTGGATTGTAATAAACCTTTCTCCAGTATCAAGCAGTAGCCCCTAAGTCCCAAGGCTTAGGCTGGCATACAACCTAAGTTGCTGAGACTGGCCTTGAACCTGCAATCCTCCTGTCTTTCCCTCCCAAGTACTGGGGTTACAGACATGCGCCACTGCTTCTAGCTCACTAAAGATTTTTAAAGTATGGGAGAAACAGAAGGAAGAAACTAAAAGCCACTTGAATTAATCCCTGATAATTAAATTAGGTTTTCCTTGAACTGGTGATTATAACAACTGGCCTAGGGAGAGTGTGTCAAGTTACCTGCAGGTCTGGAGGTTTGCATCATCTCATTAGCATAGAGATGGTGATTGGTCCACTCACAAAGTAGTTATCCAGTATCAATCCTGTGCCAGCCCACCGTGGAAGGTGATAAAAGGAAACAAATCCTCTGCAGTTCCTCAAGCAGCCTGCACTAACATTTTAAACTCTAATCCAAGAAGATGTTCCAGAAGCAAGAGAGACTCTAAATGTGTTTTAAAAGGGCCCACTGTCTACTTGGGAATATTCACCTAGAATGATCAACTTTTTTTTTTTTTTTCAGTACTGGGGATTGAACTCTGAGGCATCCTACCTCCTAACTATACCCCCAACCCTATTTTTACTCTTTATTTTGAAACAGGGTCTCACTAAGTTGCAGAGGGTCTCACTAAGTAGCTGAGGCTGGCCTTGAACCTGCAGTCCTCCAGTCTCAACCTCCCAAGTACTGGGATTACAAGCATGCGCCACCATGCCCAACAGAATGATCAACTTTGGGTTTTTTTTTGGGGGGGGGGTTGTTTGTTTGTTTTGTGGTACTGGGGATTAAACCCAGGAGCATTCTACCTCTGGGCTATACCCTCAACCCTATTTTTACTCTTTATTTTGAAACAGGGTCTCACTAAGTTGCAGAGGGCCTCACTAAGTAGCTGAAGCTGGCCTTGAATCTGCAATCCTCTGGTCTCAGCTTCCCAAGTACTGGGATTACAAGTGTGTGCCACCACACCCAGCTCAGAATGATCAACTTTGAGACAAAACCTGGTAAAACTGTTAGACTTTAAAGACAAATGTCTCTGAGCCTTCCGGGGAGGGGGAGGAGATGGAAACAGTACAATTGTTTATAAAATTAAGAAAGTAAGTCTGGAATCAGGATATTCAGGAAACTTACAGAAGTAGGCAAGAGTGTATGTGTTCACACTGCCATGTTGTCTAACCAGTAATCAAGACACTGACTGAAGTCTAAAAGCTGAGACCTGGGCACGCTGCGTGTTGAGACTTCTCTTCATGTTGGGGTGTTCGGGTCAGAAGCAAGACTGCCAATAATGCTAGGAACAAAAGGAGGAGTCGGAGGAAGTATTTATTGAAGGAGTTGGGGGAAAAAAAACAGTACAAAGTAAGAAAAATGAGAAGGATAAAGATTAGGAAAATGAGAGAACAGAGAGCCAGATTTATTCTTTGGATACAGCATACTAGATAGAAGTTGTCCTCCTCAGAAAACCATGAGCCATGCTGGGAGTGGTGGCGCACGCTTGTAATCCCAGTACTTGGGAGGCTGACACAGGAGGATAGCAGGTTGACAGCCAGCCTCAGCAACTTAGCAAGGCCCTCTACAACTTAGTGAGACCCTATTTCAAAATAAAAATAGGACTGGGGGTGTAGCTCGGAGGTAGAATGCCCCTGGGTTCCATCCCCAGCACCCACTTACCCCTCCTCAATAAAAGCCCATGATCTTATATTCTAATTAAATAACTTTATTTAAATAACTTTAATTAATTAAATAACTTTATTTTTTAATTAAATAACTTTATTTTTTCTTTGCTTATAAGGAATCAGAATCCTAAGACATCTGTTCGAATTGTGAGCATCTTCTTACATTCTGTTTATCTGAGGGTTTGAGTTGAAAATTTGAGTCACAAAGGAATAATTTGAGAAAGGGCACCCCAGGTGCATTAAACATGCTTCTACTGACACAGTTCCCTTCCACGGCCTTCTGAAGAGAGGTGACTGCAAACATGGAATTTACAGCTCTGGCTCCATACACCACTGGAGCTATGAATGTGTTACTTTAGGTTATCCAGGCAGTGTTTAGCACAGGCGAATAGGATAAGGCTGGAAGAAGTCCCTGTGGGGACGGTACTGTCTCTGAAAATTACTTATATTCTACTATAGGCATTCATCAGGTCTATTTGGAACCTGCTGAAAATTTTCTTGACAAATTATGGTGGGTGATACCAACGGCTTTTATTATCCTTTTAAACCCTGAGGAGCAGTAATTCGAACCACTGTTTGAAGGGGCCGTGCTGAAAACACATTTGAGTTAGGAATACTCAGAAAATACCATGGAAAACTGGAGAACATAGGCTAAGTCTGCATCCATAAATCAGCTCAGCTGCTCCCAGCATCCTCTTCTGATACCGAGGTGCAGAGATGATGGAGAAATAACATGATTATGTTAGGAATCCTAAGGCGTCCACATTAAGCTGCAGGCAGACCATTACACTGTAAATTCTAAGTCCAGATTACATGCATTCCTGGGTTTTTCTCTCTTCTTCCTATCTCCACATTTCCACTTATCTTTTAAATCAGTATATCAGGACCTAATTGTAAACAGCCGCCATCTGCAGGTAGATACCATATGGAGTCTCTTCTAACCTCAGAAGAGTTTAGAGTGTACTAGGGGAAGCAAGAAATAAGAGGAAAGCATTATGGAATGTATAACACACGGGGTGGCTCCAGGTGGGCAGCAAAAGGGTTGCCATGACTCCAGAGGAGCTGGGGGTCAACGTGAAGTGAGCTGCAGCGCTCTCAGATTCCTTGAACAAGATGTGACTTGGAAAAGAGGGAAGACGGAGCTAGTGAGAGGAGAGGGACGTTTGTGACAGGTTTGGAGTGAGTCAAGGAGCAGAGGAAGGCCAAGCTTTTACCCTTGTTTTTATTCCTTCCCTTTACCCCAGGCTCAGTTTCCAAAGATGACTGGAAAATGTGTGTGTTTTTTAGGGGGAGGGGGCAGAATTGTTTGTTTGTTTTGCCCTTTGCTGTCATTCACTCTAGATTCTGAATTACTAAATGTGCAGCTCCGTCTGGGGACTATGCCAAAGAGAATACTAACTCCACATTTTGGAGCAGCCATGAAATCTTATGCAAGACATTAGGTGGTGTGACCTTCCACTGAATGTAACAGGAAACACAGTCGAAATGACTTGAGCAAATAAAGTGCACGCATTGTCTTGTGTGATGAGAAGCGCAGGGTGGGGCCATCCCCCAGGTTTGATTAATGCTGGCTTGACAACATTAACAGCACCAAGTTTCCCTCTGCTTTTCCTCTCTGCTGTCCTGGGAACACATAGCCTTTGTCCTCAGGCTGCCTTCCTAAGGGTTGCAAGATGGCTGCAGAGGCTCCAGACGTCCCATCAAGACAGGGAAAGGCCCCACGATGAAAGATTCCTTCTCTTCCTCCGTACTTCTATTTAGGAGCAAAGAAACCTTTCTCGCACAGCCTCTTACAAACCTCTCTGGATAGTCTTTCCAATGCCAGACCACATGTCCTTTTATGAACCCATCACAGTTAAGAGGAATGAGACCGTCATGATCGATTCAGACCAAGCAGGATTTCCCTCTGAGTGACAGTGGAAAGGGGGGACACCAGGCAAGACAAAAGCCCTGGGAGCAACAGGAGGAGACCTCCACTAAGCAGATGTTGTGACATCTGGCCACTGAGTCTCTGATGCACTTATCTATTCAAGAAGAAGTTGAACCCAATTTCTGCCTTCCCTTTCATGCTGTGCTACCTTCACAGCCCACAGAAAGGCTTGAGGTGAGGAGTTAAGGCCCCTGCCAACCTGCATGCGAGGGCGCCATCTTGGATGTCCCCACCAACAGCCCAACTGCAGGAGAACGAGGGACCCTAAGCTGGGACAGCCCAGCAAGCCATTCCTGAATTCTTACCCACAAAACTGCCATGGTGAATGTGTGCTATTTTAGAACACTGAGTTTTGAGGTAGTAGATAACTGACAGATTAGGGAATCAGCTGTGACAATGGCGTTCCTTTAGGGAACATGAGTACTCATTTTGTAAGTGGAAATCATACACACGTCCTTACATTGTCTGACTAAAGGGAGAAGGGACTGTTTAAGTCAACAGGGTGGGGTGAAGTGGAAAGAATTTGGGTTTAGAAACCATTGGAATTCTGGCTCTGTGTCACTAAGAAGCCCTTGTAAGTAATTTCACTCTTCTTGCTCTTGGTCTTTATAACGTAAAGGAACTGAGCTCGATGCTGTCTGATGCCTCCTCCAGCTCTTGAATTCCATGGATACATGAAAGGCTAAAGTTTTGCACTCTCTCTCTCTCTCTCTCTCTCTCTCTCTCTCTCTCTCTCTGTAGTTAGCAGAGCACTAAGAGCACCAGCTCTAGAATTACAGTTCAGTCACTTATTCAATAATTGTACTTGAGCCTGCCCTGGTGGTATATGCCTTTAATCCCAGTACTTGGGAGGCTGAGACAGAAGGATCACAGGTTTGAGGCTAGCCTTAGCAATTTAGTGAGGCCCTGCTTCAAAATAAAAAAATAAATAAAAATAGCTGGGGGTGTAGCTCAAAGATAGAATGCCCCTGGATTCAACTTCCAGTACCAAAGAGAAAAATAAATATATATATATATATACATATATACATACATACATACATATATATACACACATACACACACACATAAAATAATTGTTCTTGAGTGATGTTACTATTGTTTATGGATGAGTAAACTGTTTTAAGCCTTTGTTTCCCACAGGTTTGTCAAAGGAATCAAATGAGACAATTTAGGTAAAGTTCTTAGCACGGCGGCTCTGAGTAAGAGTTCGGTAAATGCAAGCAATCGTGTTGTCTACATAATAGCAGCAGCTTTTGTAAATTAAAGCACACTTTTGAAATTACAGAGCTGTGTGTCTTGTATATTTTATAGATAGTTTATTTGGTTTCTATATAATCAATATGTAAACATATTTTATAGAGACTCGGAACACTCCTATATGATCTTAAAATTACAGAAGTTTGCAGATTGAGTTTTGCCTTGTAATTTATTGATGGCTATGTCCTAAATCAGGAAGCCAACCTTCAATTACAACCCCATCCCTACAGGAAGGTATGGTCTGCTGAATAATAATCTATATTCACCTGTGTTTCTAGAAATGCTTCTCAGTGGAAAGTTAGATGGGCTATATACTTTCTTGATTCTCCCACAAAACACAGTCTGGAGTAGGCATGCCATTTTATTTACCAAGGCTCTTTTTTTATGAGTGAACACATTACGCTTGTAATCCCAGCATTTGGGAGGCTGAGACCGGAGGATCCGTGTTTGCAGCCAGCCTCAGCTACCTAGTGAGGCACTCTGCAACTTAGTGAGACCCTGTTTCAAAATAAAGAATAAAAATAGGGCTGGGGTATAGCTCAGAGGTAGAATCTCCCTGGGTTCAATCCCCAGTACCGCAAAAAAAAAAAAAAAAAGAAAGAAATTCCAGTTAGAGCCGTGTGTGGTGGCGCACGCTTATAATCCCAGTACTTGGGAGGCTGAGACCGGAGGATCTGGGTTTGTGGCCAGCCTCAGCTACTTAGTGAGGCCCTCTGCAACTTAGTGAGACCCCGTTTCAAAATAAAGAATAAAAAATAGGACTGAGGGTGTAGCTCGAAGATAGAATGCCCCTGAGTTCAATCCCCAGTACCACAAAAAATAAATAAATAAATAAAAAGAAATCCTAGTCAGTTTCTACTTGTGCCTTAGGTTCTGTTCATCAGTAAGTGGGCTCATTGCCATCGGCTGCTCAGACCTGGTGCTGCCAGTTTGGCAGTTCCCTCCCTCCAGCTCTTCCTGACTGGTGCTGCTGGGTGGCCAGTCAGCAGTCCTCTGACAGGTGACAGCCTTCCTCACACACATCTGTAATGCTGGATTCCCTTTGGCCTGGTCAGTTCTCTGGGATAAATCTCCAAAATCAATATCTGATGTTTGTGTTTGCTCTGGCACCTGATGGCTGACTTAGGTAGGACTTGAATGTGGCAACAGGATTAGAATATTCTGAGCTTTCTATTTTCCTGTTTGACATCCAGGGTCACCTGAGGCTCCAGCCCGACTCTCCAGCTGGGAGCACAGAGTATTCTGGCAGAAATCTGTGCCTATGGGCATGAGCTGGGCCTAGCGATTAAGAGTCCAAGTGGCCAATTCCCTGTGGTCTGAGGTTTTGGGTTTTAAAATAAAGCTTTGTTTTATGTGCTCGAATTTAAAAATATAAATGTTTTGTTGTTTATTTTTTCTATGGTTTTCTATGTTGTTTATTTTTTCTAACAGCCACGAAGCAACCATTCAAAAGTCTATTGTTCTCTCAACAACTGTCTTAATGGGACAATACTCTAAACATTCCTGATTTACTTTACTGTGACCTGTAGATATAAATTGCTTGAACAAATTTACATCTCAACTCCGTTTCCATTACTGATGTTATCTTGTCTTCATTCTTCATAATTTTGTGTAAGTGGATTAGAGTCCCCTCTTCTTGCCCTAGGTTTCCAGCTAGAATCCTGATTTTTGTACATTACTAACATGGTTTGTTCTGCATTCCCTTCATTATTGTAAGTGTCCATCTTCCTCAGGATCTGCACCTACCTGTTTATCTTACATCTTTTAGGTGTTTCTGTTTTACCAAGCACAATTGTGCTCTTTCTGGGGGAAAAGGCACTGTCTTTATGTAAGTTGAAAATTCCAAACCTTGACAATCTCTCAAATTCAGTGTCCAATAGTTTTTGGGAAAATCAGAAACAGCCTTGTTTTTATGGGGAATTAATCTGTTTTCTTTAATATTCAGGAAATTTTAAATTGAGATTAAAATTTTAAATTTTAAATATTCAGGAAATTTTAAATTGAGACTCTTCTATTGTATTTGCTTTCAAATTTAACATTAGACAGGCTCAGAGTGAAAAGGCAACCTATGGAATGGGAGAAAATATTTGCCAGTCATATGTCTGACAGGGGGTTAATAACTAGACTATATAAAGAACTCCTACAACTCAACAACAACAAAATTAGTAACTCAATTTCAAAATGTGCAAAGGACTTGAGTAGATATTTCTCTAAAGATGTATGGCTAACAAGTGTACAAAAGGATACTTAATATTGTTAATCACAAGCCAGGCATGGTGGCCTACCCTTGTAATCCCAGTACTTGGGAGGTTGAGACAGGAGGGAGTGCAGGTTCAAGGATAGTCTTGACAATGTAGCGAGACTCTCAGCAACCTAGTAAGACCCTGTTTCAAACTAAAAAATAAAATAGGGCTGGAGGTGTAGCTCAGAGATAGAACTCCCCTGAGTTCAATCCCCAGTACTCCCCCACAAAAAAATCACCAATCATGAAAATGCAAATCAATTATGAGATACCACTTCAATTTAGCAGGATAGCTACTATTTAAAAACAAACAAACTGAAAATATCAAGTGTTGGTGAGGATATGGAGAAATTGGAACCCTTGTGCACCCTGCTATGGAAAACATGTTAGCTCATAAAAATAGAGCTACCATATGATTTAGCAATTCCACTCTGAGTATATATCCAAAACAATTTATAGCAATGTCTCAAAGAGATATTTGTACACTCATGTACATAGCAGCATTATTCACAATAGCTTAGAGGTGGAAGCAACCCAAATATCCATCAATGGATGAATGGAAATGAAATGCTGTATATGCATACAATTATATACAGTAGAATATTATTCAAGCTTAAAAATGAAGGAAATTCTGACACATGCTATCATGCAGATGAGGACATTATAATAAGTGAAAATTCTGAATGATTGTACTTTTTAAGGTATATAGAGTAGAGAAATTCATAAAAACAGAAAGTAGAATGGTGTTTGCAGGGGCCAGTAGCAGAGAAGTGGAGAATTGTTGTTTAATGGGTACGGAGCTTCAGTCTAAGCCCAGGCCATTGGTGGCCCAGCAGGGTGAATATCCTTAACATTACTAAACTGTATGCTTGGAAATAGTTAAGATGGTAAACTTTACATTATG
>PVLC010012867.1:0-43190 GCA_004027655.1 Graphiurus murinus
GGGAGGAAGGAAGGAAGGAAGGAAGGAAGGAAGGAAGGAAGGAAGGAAGGAAGGAAGGAAATGTGAAGATTACATTCGAAATCACCTGAGTGCACACCTGTAATCTCAGTACATGGGAGGTCGAGACAGTAGGACCACAGGTTCGAGGCTGGTGGTATGCCATAACTTAGTAAGAACCTGTTCAAAATAAATAGGGCTGGGGATGGAGCTAGAGGTAGGATGTCCCTGGGTTCAATCCCTAGTACCACTAAAAATAATTAGGGCTGGGGATGTAGCTCAGAGGTAGAATACCCCTGAATTCAATCTCCAGGACCAAAAAATAAATAAGTACAATAAAGGATAACAATGAAAAATAAAAAGAGCTGGGGGTGTAGCTCAGAGGTAGAACATCCCTGGGTCTGATATGCGGTATAGTGCACATGTGCACACGCGCACACACACTCACCCGAAGCACTCATCAAACACGACACAGCAATTCACTGCTATTCATGAAACCAGATTTTAAGAAATGTGATCTGTTTTCCAAACAGATCAGTTTAAGTTACTGATTAGCTGGAGATCAACAGACTTCCTCCATTAAGAGTCCGGTTTTGCAGGCCACATGGGCTCTCTGTGACTGCTCAACTCGGCCATGGTTGTAGGACAAAAGCAGCCACAGAGTAAACTGTGCGCCAATGAAACTTTATTTACAAAGACAGGCAGCTGTGGGCCACCAGCATTCACCCCTGGATTGGATGGACCAGATGAGAATTTGGTGGGGGGTGGATAAGATGAAGACAAGGCTGGCGAGTGTTCCCTGTCCTCTGTCCTCCTGGCTCAGTGGCACGGGGCTGCCTGGAGCCGACCTGCACACTGCCAGTCCTGTGCGACAGCCAAAGCTCTCCGTCATTGCTCCCACCACCTCTCATGCAGGAAGGAGCCAGCCAATCCATCAAGTCGGCACATAAAAGCAATCACTTGCTCATCCTTGAGAAAGAAATACCATTTGCAGGGGATGTGTGGGCAGGCAGAGGAGGAGAGAGGCTGAAGAAACCCCTTAAGAAGGGGTGACCACGGCCAGCACTCAGGCCTCCACTGGCGGGATGCAGAGGCCCCCGTGTGGATTTCCTCCTTTAACAAGGGATGCCACCTTCTCATCATGTGACATCCCATGGAGTTTACTCCCAGGATGGGCATTCTTGGTTTTGCTATAAGTGAACTGTCTTAGAATAACATCTCAGCCCAACTTTCCACTCTGAAAATACTCCTGAATTCCATTTCCCTTCCTGCTGGGTAGATCCCTGTGGAGTCAGGGAAGAGCACTGAACTTGGGTTTGCTAGCTGAGCAGAAAAGGAGTTCTAGCTTCACTGCATAAAATCCTGGGGTTTTGAGGCCTGAGCGCTATTGTCCTGCAAGGTCACTGGCAGGAAGGTTTCTACCATCCCAGAGCAGAAAATGGCAGCTAAAGCCACCCACAGAGCCAAGATGAGCTCAGAATGAGCATGAAATTGCCCTGCAAGGAGAAATTCTGTGCTGACTTTCTGCGCAGATGGATGGGTTATCTTCTGTGACGGGGGAGCCACCCATTGTGCTCAGAATAGTTCACAGATTTGGCTGGGTCTCAGGGGTTTCCCCCTGCCTTGGCCATGTTGGATCCAAGGGCCTAGTCTTAGGAATCCCCAAACAGAGAAGGGGCCACCCCAAGTCCTCCAGCAATTGCTAAAAACAACCCAACTTCACGTCAACATCGGCTTCTCCAACACTGCAGAGAGCTGTTTAGTGAGAAGCTTATGGGACAATGAACCAGGAAGTTGGAGTCAAGTTAAACTAAGAAGATCAGATCAGATTCTCAGAGGGAAGGAAAATCCCAGCAGGTGGCTGTCTCCATTGGTACAGGGAGCTGAGATCAGCTTTTATTACATGCAATATCTTGAAACTTCACAACAATCACAAGGCCGGATGTTGTTATTCCTCTTTGCCTGGTAATCTTACTAAGCCGTGGTTTGGTTAAATAACTTATCTGAGGTCTCCAAGGTTCTAAGAAGCAAAATGAGTATGCAAAGCCAGGCCTGTATGAGTCTGAAACCAATGCTCTAGCAGTGTAAACTGTCCCCTGAATTACAGAGTAAGCTCATGAAGCCCCCCCTGCTTCCTCTATCTATCTATCTATCTATCTATCTATCTATCTATCTATCTATCTATCTATCTAATGTATCTCTATCTATCTTGTGGTATTAGGGATGAAATCCAAGGGGCTTTCTACTGCTGGGCTATGCATTCAGCCCTATTTTATTTATTTGGGAATAAGGTCTTGCTAAGTTGATGAGAGCCTCACTAAATTGCTAAGCCTGGCTTCAAACCTGCAATTCTCCTGTCTCAGCCTCCCAACTACTGGGATTACAGGCATGTGCCGCCACATGCAATTCCTGCTTTATTTAGACACATAGCCAAAAAATTCATGTACAGGAAAAAGTTAATTCCAATAATCGCATCAGGTAAAAATAATCTTTACTGTCATAACAAAAATCAGTGAAACAACGCCGGGCGTGGTGGCGCACGCTTGTAATCCCAGCATTCGGGAGGCTGAGACTGGAGGATCCGGGTTTGCGGCCAGCCTCAGGTACCTAGTGAGGCACTCTGCAACTTAGGGAGATCCGGTTTCAAAATAAAGAATAAAAAATAGGGCTGGAGGTATAGCTTGGAGATAGAATGCCCCTGAGTTCAATCCCCAGTACCGCAAAAAAAAAAAAAAAAAGAAACCAGTGAAACAAACAAACAAAAAAACTAGTAACTGAAAGTCCAATGTAAGACAATTATTTTTTAAAGTATTAAGCAATAGGGAAGCTACTACAAAATTCAGACTGTGTCTTTAATTGAGAAAACGTCAACTTTTCATTATTGGGCTTTATAAAAATTTATGTGAGCCAGGCATCGTGGTGCATGCTTATAATCCCAGTTACCTGGTAGGCTCGGACAGGAGGATCACAGGTTTACAGCCAGCCTCAGCTACTTAGTGAGGCCCTCTGTAACTCAGTGAGACCCTGCTTCAAAATAAAGAATAAGAAAATAGGACTGGAGGCTGGGCGTGGTGGCGCATGCTTGTAATTCCAGTACTTGGGAGGCTGAAACAGGAGGATCCGGGTTCAAGGCTAGCCTCAGCTACTTAGTGAGACCCTGTTTCAAAATAAAGAATAAAAAAATAAGACTGGGGGTATAGCTCGAAGGTAGAATGCCCCTGGGTTCCATCCTAGTGCCACAAAAAAAAGGGCTGGGGGTGTAGCTTGGCAGTAGAATGTCCCTGTTTAATCCCCAGTACCACACACACACACATAGTATATGAATAATTAAAAATAAAATCTCCATATTCTTCTAAAACCCACAATCACAGCACAGCAAAGGAAGTTATGATTTAGTGTTTCCACGTTCACAACACAAATACCAAATTCAGCCTCACAAGCCTCAGCAGACGCGTGCAAAGGACATCAGGATGCTGGGCGGCTGGAATGGCATGATGTCATGAAGTTGGAAAGAATTCCATGAAACACACAGGATGAAAGTGGTACCCCCAAAATGACTGTGAACAGATGTTTATCGTCAATGACCAGGTAAATCGGCCCCATGACTAGCTTCCAGGGCGCTACTGAAGCGGAAGGGAGGTAAATGAACATGGTGATCCCTCATAAAAAGACTGTGGATGCCGCTCTATTGCAAGCATCAAATTTCCCAAGTCTCTCAGTTCTGTTGGAAGGCAAGATGCCTCTTCCCCAAACCTCAGTCAAGGCATCAAATGAGGAATGTACAGCCACCGGATTCACACGCTTATTCTCCCACAGATAATTCCAAACCACGGCCACGTGGATCAGGCCGAGTCCGTGGTCCCTGATCACAACAAGGACAAGGAGATGCCGGAAGCCATGCTGGTCACACTGGATTTCAGAGTCTGACCGGTCAGGGCAGGAAGATTACCTGCGATTTGAACAACGGCCCATGTGCAACTAGAGCATTTCAACCGCTACAGTAAAACACAAGAAGCTGTGAGTCACTGGGGCCAAGGGTCAAACTCCAGGTAGGTTCCTGACTAGTCACGTGACTTGTGCCAGTGTTTCTGTGCCCTCTGGGGCCTGGTTTCCCTACCTTTAAAAATGGAGACATATCCACCCCACCGGGTCGATATCAGCATTCAGATGAAATAGCATTTACCAAACAGCCAAAACAAAATCTAGTGGTCAATGGTACCTACCATTCCATGAATGGTCTTTGATCCTAAGAAATGCAAGAGGGTTCTATTGAATCCAACCTTCTCTGCAGCCTCAAATCACCAACCTCTGCTACCACAAAAAGTGTTATCCCTTTTCATCTCTGGAGGTGCAGAAAGGAACTAATTTCTTAGCAGAATTCCCTCCCTCCTCCTCCTTTTTTTTTTTTTTTTTTTTAATCTGTACTAGAGATTGAATTCAGGGGCATTCTACTTCTAAGCTATACTCCAAGCCCTTTTTAATTTTTTAAAATTTGAAACAGAGACTTGCTAAGTTGCTAAGGGTCTTGCTAAATTGCTGAAGACAGCCTTAAAACCTGTGATCCTCCTATCTCAGCTTCCCAAGCACTGGGATTACAGGCATGTGCCATCATGCCCAACTTAATTTCAAAGGCTACTGTAAGGGACCTTCTCTCTGCCTGTTTGCTTGGCTCCTGTTTTTTCTTAGACTTGACCCACCTTGGACTCCAATCATTCTACCCAGTGGCCCTATTGCTCACTGCAGTATGAGAGTAGGTGCTGGCCCTACGTCTTTCTTCATAGTACCCAGTACCAGACAGCACATCCTTCCCTAGGAAGGTGCTGGTTCTGCTAGAGATCCCAGGCCATGGAACCCACCACATTCTTAGGGGCAAACCAAAAAGTTAGGGCCAACTTAGGGGCAAACCAAAAAGTTGCTGACCTTATTAGGAAATGATCTCCCTGCGAGCCAGTCAAGATGCTGGAAATTCTTACGATGGTCAGTTCATTCCTTTGCTTTAAGTATAACCCTCCTCTGATCCCTTTCTAAATTTACATAGCTCCTTTTACCTTACTACAAGAGCTACATGTGTTTATTTTAATTGCCGGCAAGAAAGCAGACTTGCAAAAATTTTTAAAGATAAATTCCCCACTTTCTTTTGAAATTATCACAGTATTATGATAAAGAATATTAAGATATCAACATCTAGGGTAAACCAACCGCCCCAGTCCAAGAGAGATTGGAGGAGTGAGATCAAGAAGTGTGCACAGGGGGCTGGGCTGGTGTCTCAGTGGGAAAGCACTTGCCTAGTATTCCCGAGGCCCTAGGTTCAATCCCCAACACCAAAAAACAACACAACACAACATGAATACAACAGGGTGTACAGCTGGGGAGGCCTCCAGGAAGGGTAAAGGAGAGAGAAGAATGAAAGATGAGAGAGGAAGGGAGGAAGTGAAGATGAAGTCAGCACATGTCTGCTGCCCTATAGTTTCTAGGTCGGTGCCAAATTCCTTGGAAATATGTTAAAAGCTATTTAAAATGACTCTCTCTGAACTTCAGACAAATTGTTCATGGTTTACTGTGGTGCACTCAGCCACAAGTCATATTTAAGGGGTACTTTGATATCTCTCAGCAGAATTCATCACCTTGCTTAAATGCAGTCCTGAAAGCAATAGTTAAATAATTTGAAATGCCAAGCAGTTGTCTCTGGGGAACCCCAAACCTTCAAGTTTGCCCAGTTTAAAGGAAGCAGGTTAGTTCATAGACAAGAATAAAAATGGTGACCAGCGAGTGCACACCAAGTATGTGGGTACCACACACAGGCTGCCTGTCTGTGGGAAGAAGATTGTACTATCTAGTAATTTACAATAACCAACATCAGGCCAGGGTGTAGCTCAGTGGTAGGGCATGTGCTTAGCATCACTGAAGCCCTGGTTTCAATTCCCACTAGCAGCAAATAAATGAATACATAACCACCCAACATCAGTTCTGGGTAGCCATTTGGGAATATCTTCATATTCAGGATAAAGAAAGCCAAGCAGGTGGGAGAGAGGAACCTCTGGCTCCTGACCTGCCTGAGTCCACCTCAGCGTACCCAGCCCCCAGCTAGAAAGAGCTGTTGCAGGATGCTGCCATCTTGAATGTGGCAGGGAGTGGGATTGGGGGAGGGTGGGGGGGGGGTTGTGCCTTTTCATCTGAAATCTGCAGAGGAAGCAGAGCGCAATGCCAGATATTTCTTAAAAAGAGATTTTCTTTTGTGGCAGGGAACCTAAAAGGATTACTTGTCAAGAACCTGGCTTCATCAATTACAATTGAAAGAAACCTGTTTAGAGAAAACTGCTTTATCGGGAGGGAGGGGATGACTTTGGAACATTTCAAATACCTTGACCTATGACGTAATGTCCTCCAAGGAGACGGAGCTCACAAGTCCTCACTGGCAATGAAACCACTCATCACCTTACCGAGCATACAGGTAAGTAATAGCTCCAGATTGACTGACTGCAATGAATAACACTGAGTCATAAACATCAGCAGAAAACCCAGAAATCCAATTCTGCTTACTGTTCTCCACCTGCCAGAGGCCACAGCTGTATTTACACACTGCCTCTATCGGAATCACAGCTGCTGGAGGTTTTCCTCTGCAAATTTGTTTTCCAGTGACTGAGGCTATGGCATTTACAACAGGGCGACCAGGGTCCTCTGTGATCCGCAGACATTTGGACTCCATTCCTTGGGACCTCAGATAAGGCAGGGGCTGGTTTTGGAACATATAAGAAACCACTCTGCCTGAAAATGAGGTGCGACAGGTCATGCCTCCTTCTTAAAGGGTTTTAATTGACCCCATTTAGTAATTTTGGTTAAAAGGGGACTTAATCAGCATTTTCTAAGAATCCAATGTAGTTGCTGCCATGCAGCTGGTGTGCAGCGATGAAGGGAGGACAAAAGGCAGGAGAACACACATGTGCAACGAAAACTACACTGGTACATGCCAAGGAAACCAAGAAAAACTCAGTGAAGAGAAAATGGTGACACTGATTCCTCCAGGGGTTCCTGGAGGAAAAGAGTTCTTACTCTTTCTTCATAAAGAAGAAAGAAGATGGATTAGAAACCAAACATAATAACCTAAGAGACATGTAATGATATACAGAAAGAAAAATGGGGTTTCTAAAAGGAAAGGATTTTTCTAAATAGATATTAATAAGAAATTAAAAGCCAGGCATGGTGGCTCACGCTTGTAATCCCAGTACTTGGAGGCTGAGACAGGAGGATCGCAGGTTCTCGGCCAGCCTCAGCTACTTAGTGAGGCCCTCCACAACTTAGTGAGACGCTGTTTCAAAATTAAGACTGAAAATAGGGCTGAGGGTGTAGCTCAGAGGTAGAATGCCCCTGGGTTAAATCCTCAACACTGCCAAAAAAAAAAAAAAAGAAAGAAATATTTACTGATAACTATGTCAACATCACAAAAAAAAAGTTCAAAGAGTTGTTAAGATACAATTCCTATTATTGAGAATTTTCTGATCTAGCTTGGGGTAAGGAAAAGATTAGATACATAGATATACACATGCCATATAAATATCAAATAATACTAAAATGCAAATATTAACTAATACTCAAAGGTAATTGTTTTCTTAATGCCAAACAATGAATATCAGTAGAGGAAAGTATTATTTCAAGGCTCTCTGTAGGCTGGAGTACAAGGGAATGCTTTCCAGAGGACGAAGATTAAATTAGACCCTGAAGACAGGTTGGGTTGTCTTGAGCCTTCAGCACAGGGGAATCCACGTATGCAGGAAGCACACATGGGTGACTGGAAAAGACAAAAACACCCCTCTCTAGAAGAGTATCTTAAAGAGGGAAAAAGCATATTCTCACTTGTCTGTGAAAGCTAAAAACAGATTTAAAATAAGTAGAGAGTAGAACAGCAACTACTAGAGGCTGGTAAGGATGGGAGCTGAGAGAAGTTGTTAATGGGTACCAGGGTGCAGTTGGATAAGAAGAATAACTTCTAATAGTCTCTAGCACCGTAGTTATGTGTTTCAAAACAGCTAGCAATGATAAGAAAGAAATAATAAGCCGGGCATGGTGGCGCACGCTTGTAATCGCAGCATTTGAGAGGTTGAGACCAGAGAATCTGGGTTCGCGGCCAGCCTCAGCTACCTAGTGAGGCCCTTGGCAACTTAGTGAGACCCTGTTTCAAAATAAAGAATAAAAAATAGGGCTGGAGGTGTAGCTCGGAGGTAGAATGCCCCTGAGTTCAATCCCCAGTATCACAAAAAAAAAAAAAAAAAAGAAAGAAAGAAATACTATACTAAGTACTCTGTATCTGATCATTCTACATTGCTTATATGTGTTAAAGTATCACACATACTGTACCCCATAAATATATACAACTACCGTGTGCCAATTCAAAATAAAAACATATACTAGAAAAATGAGAGAGAAATCACTTATCCTAATTATACTCCTTAGACAAGTTGTCTATGATTGAAACATGCTAGAAACATGAGGAGAGGGGGACAGAGCCCCAGGCCAGGGACCCGTCATCCCTCGGAGAGAACCTCGAGAAATGCAAACATTCAGACCTACTCAGGCATCAGCTCCGGGGTGGGCCCAGGAGTAGAGCATTTTATTTTAGTTTTAGTTTTTAAATGAAGTCTAGGGTCTCAAGCAGACTAAGCAGGGCGCTTTACCACTGACTTGCATCCCCAGTCCAAGAGAATGGGCTTTAAGAAAACCTACCGGCGATTCTGAGGTGTGCTCAAGTTTGAGGAATACTCGTCTATATGCCAAAGATAAATCTGGGCTGATGGACGCTCACAAGTAAATCCTTTCAAAATATATCAGGAGTATTGTAATGGTTAAGAGAAATATAAATGTATTTCATCTGCTACGAAAGAAAAAAAATCCAAGTCTTGAAGTGGGAGTAAGATCACACTATAACAGAATCTCCTTTCCAGGCTGGCTTCCACAACCCTGACACCCATCCTCCTTCTTCGGCCTCTCAAGGTTGGAGAGCTGCTCATGACATTTTCAAATGTGTCTGAATAGGAAGCTGGGGAATTCACTGCTCATTTGATTTATGACTCAAAATATCACGCTCTTCTTGTTTCGGGTCGGACGTGTTGTGAATTGAACACTGGCAATCCTGTGCCTCATGACGTCACTTTTCTGCAGAGCCCCTATAGAAGAAAGATGACTGACTAAACCATCCTCTGCTCACTGTGATGTGCAACTTACTGGAAGAAATAATTAGAGCTCCAGTTTTCACTAAAACAACACGGGCTAAATCCCACCTCCAGCGCAGCCAGGATCACAGAACTCTGGGATCCTGTGCAACTAATGTTCCTGTCACTGGTGATGTAAAAGTAAAAGAGATTTTTTACTATGAATAAAAAACAGCAAAGGTGACCAGAAAAATGGAGTACTATGTCACTTAAATTCACAATATATAATCTTCAGCATATAAAATAAACATATAAGACTCTTTGGGGAGGGACAATAACTTGTTTCCAAATTTGGAGTTCCATTTTGATTTTAGGCAAGTCTTCAGGTCACCCCAAAATTTCAGTATGCCAGATTTCTCCAGCCTCTCTTAATACTTAATAAGTTCATAACAATTTCATGCGAATTCAGCTGTAACTATAAAAAGCCAAGTAATGTGAGGAACACTTTCCAATCCATTTAAAGTCCCAAGAATGCCCAGCTAGGGTCAGATGACATCACCATCTATAATTTATTTTAAGCAACTTTGGTTTAAAAACATTTTACTCTCTGGGTGAATTATACTCTATGGGTGAATTATAAATATATTTTTGGATGTAACTTGATTGACTAATCAAGTAATGTCTCATAATTGTTGATGAAGTTGTTTTTGTCTTCTCTGAGCGTTGTTTGAAACTAGATGTCCTTTGGAGGTCCTGAAACCAACTCCCTCTCTGCACAGACTCCATAACCTGAGTCAATGTGGCAACAGACTCCTCATGTAGTCAAACAAGCTAGGGCCATTTTGTTTGTATTTGTATTAGTTGTCCTACTTTACCTGAGCTGATCGGCACATGCCTGGCACTAAACCAAATAGAGGAGATGAAATGAGATGTCGTTCATCAAGTCCCCATTATGCAGGGTGCTGTGGAGTAGAAGTGAGCAGGGCGCCAGCATAAAGATGTCAAAAATTCACGTAACTAAGATATTCCATAGACAGCTTCAAGAAAGCATCCGTCACAACGCACGCATTCTCATCTCTCTCAAAGTTTGCCTAACTAGTGAGAAAACATCCTGAGTAGGACAGTAACAAATTTCCTTTGCATGACCCAAAACTGCCACAAACTGAACCTAGCTCAGATTTGAAGTAGCATCCGAAATTCCACCTTCTAGATTGGGAACACACAGATGCTATTCAAGAAATGCCTTGCCAAACAGAAGATCTTGGAGGAAGCAACCTTTTGTTATTTTCAAGCAAACCCCTTGAGATCTGCAAGGGCAAGTGTTGTGTCTCCTTGTGGTTTGTCATCAAATAAGAGGACTCCGGGGAAACATGGGGGTCCAAGTGAATTGTCAGATCACTCCTCATACAAGCCAATTGTTAACATAATCATTTTCTAATAAAGCTATTTAACCTTTAAAAAAAAAAAAAAGGAAAGGCTTTGCTTTATGACCCTTCTGCCTTGGGGAGCCGGAGTGATCAGAGGACAAAAGTCTCTGGACCCCTCATGGCCTCAGTACCCACTGGCCACGCAAACACCAACACGAAGACGATCGCAGCCCTCCTTCCCTTGACGGCAACCTGAAGCAGGGCGACTTACGTAGAGGACACCCAGCCCCCGCAGCTCCCTCCATCTGCCAGGAGGTGGTTTCTGTCCAGTCCAGGAGGCCCGGGGCCAGCTGCGGTCGTGGGCGACGGGGAGGAAAGTGAGTCCTGGCTGCTGGCAGGGGTGTCCTCCTTAGGAGGGTGAGGGCTGTCACCTAGGGAAAAAAATCACATTTCAAACAAATACTCAGAGTAGAAAAAAATAACTCTACTGTAATTACATGGCATTACTTGATTAGTCAATCAAATTATATTCAAAATTACATTTACAATTCAGCCTGAGAGTATTAGGGTGTCCTGTCTTTGAAGGGGTGTGTGTGTGCGTGCACTTGCGCGTAGTGAAAGATGCTTAAAATAAACCATAGTTTCTACAGACTGGGTCCAGAAGGTCCCCCCAAACCCATGTGTTACAGACTTAGACTACAGCACATGGTGGACCCTTCAGGAGGTAGGACCTTGTGAGAAGTTTTCTGGTCATTGGGGGTGCTCCCACAATGGAGATGGTGGAACCCCAGCCCCTTCTTCTTCCTATGTTGTTTGCTCCCTGACAACAGGTGGACAGCTTTGCTCCACTACACACTCCCTGCTCCACCACGGGCCCCAAAGCAAAGGAGATAATTAGTCATGGACTACAACTTCTAAGACTGTAGGCCCAAATCAACCTTTTCTCTGTAAAAGTAGATTTGCCTCAGGATTTGGTTACAGTAACGGAAAGCTGACTAACACAGAGATAATACCTAGTGAGGAGTGGAGAAACACAATCATCTAAATCCTACTAGATGGAAAAGGAGAGCCTTAGAGAAGCCATGGCCAGTCCCTGACCTGCCAGGAGCCCAGGTAGGAGCCAGTGACAGCCAGAGTGACACATCAGTCCTGCAGAGTCCAATCTCCCACTTTCTAGTCACTTGTTGATTCTTTAAGCCAGTCTCCATCACCACTTAGCACACAATAAATTAAACAACTCTGAAGGGACCTTGTCTTCTCAGCTGGTATCTTGGCTTACAATCTTTAATAGCCCAATTTATTAAAACCTTAGACATGATTTTTTACTTTTTATGACTGACTAATCTCAGTTAACATAATGTTTTCGAGTTCCATCCATTTCCCTGCAAATGACATGATTTTGTTCTTCTTTATGTCTGAGTAAAATTCCATTGTGTACATATCCCATAGTTTTGTAATCCATTTATCTATTGATGGACATCTTGGTTGGTTCCACAGTTTGGTAATTGTGAATTGTGCAGCTATAAACATGCTAGGGAGAAAGTGGGTCATAGGAGGCATTCTAGACAAAGGAGGAGAAACCTTAAATGAGCAAAGAAGGCGACTTAACTGAAGGTGATGTGAAGTGGGGGAAACACACTAATGCACATGATGCACTTTCACAAACATCAAAATCAATAAACTGAACTTGAGAAGGAGGGAGGGGGAGGGAGTGGGGAGGGAGTAGGGCAGAAATTGGGGAAGGGTTAAATGAGTGCTGTGCCCATGTATGCCTCTACCAGCTCGTACCTAACAAAGATGTACGATTACAAAGCACCAGTGATGATGATGATAATAATAATAGTAAAAAACTTAGACACAAGGAAAACCCCATTTCCTTGTGAGTGTTGGGGAGGATAGTATACAAGAACCAAGACCCTGTGGTGACTGTAGGGGATGAAAGTAAACCAAAACTGAAGGGCAACTCCTAATGACTCCTAATGAGTTATGTGATTCACGCATTCACAGAGGACCTTTCTGTGAAATACATTTAGTATCATTTGTACACATATGGGCTTGGTTGGAAAATGCAAAAGACAAAAAGGAGAGCTCACAAGAGCAGTTGTTTCCCTCAACTGGTTCTTGCTGTCATGAAGCTCTCAGCTACCATGAAATGCACCAGAACTATACCCACCAGAGCTTGGCCCTGCACCCATGCCACCATCCCCATTAAATGTGAAGCACTCCACGATGCCCTGCAGAGGTAGCACTGCTGTATGAAGTGGATGCTAACTTGGCCTCAGTTGTACAGGTGAAGGGTCCTAATAGTTGGTCAACAAACTATTGTGGAAGCACATGATACACAACATGAAGGTCATGACCCCTACAACCAACACCTTGAGCCAACTGAGCTTGCATATTTCCTCAGTCCTGGGTCCTAGGAATGCCAGAAACAGCAATGAACTTGCTCTCAGAAAACAATCTTAAATGGATTTACATTCTCTTAAAAAAAAAAAAAAATGAAGCACAAGAAAAATCTCAGGCCCTGATTGGGCAAGATGCTAGTCTTGAAAACTGATCATAGGCCGTAAATCTTATGACCCCTGATCCAGCTTACAACTAAGATAAGAGAGAGAATCTTAGAAATGGAGACCTAGAAAAGTTAGATGCAAAGAAATAGAAGTCACAGACAGTGATGGCTAGAAAAAGGAATTGCTCCTTTGTGTGTGTGTGTGTGGGGGGGGTGGGTTTGGATGACCCTACATGGCAGATTCTGGCAGGGAAGAGTTTTCTGAGCTCTTTTTGTTATAAATATGTTGTGGGGAGGGTGGGGATACAGTAAGAGAACAAGATGAATGAACACTCCCTGAGGGCAGGTAGTCCTCCTCCTTGGTGAGGAATATGGGAACAAAGGAACCAACCAGAACAGGCTCTGTTTGGGGTAAAGCCTGGGAGGTGGGGCTGACTGGGAGAGTCTGCAAGAGCCAGAAGCTCCCTTACTTACAGACCAGGGCAGGGAAGGGCAGGTACAGGAGTAGTCATGGATGCCGCTGGTTGGCGGGCTAGTGACCAGGTCATCTCAGGGTAGGGTAATGGTCAGGGGGCGTTTCTCTTTCTTTCACACCATTTCTTGGGTTTCTCTGGCCAGGCTTCACAGTGCCCACGCTTCCTCTGGTCTGAACCTTCTTGTAAAAGTTTTGCTCTGTCCCCGATCACAGATGTACAGCCTAGCATGCTATTTGATTGCTCTTATGGCGAAGTCAGATCTTCCACAAACATGTTTAGTAATTGGAGAAATTCAGTCCCATCAGAAGGGCCAGCTTTGAGACACATGAACCAAAACCCACTGCTATGATTCCTTTGGATTCATTTTCTTTTGGGGAGATCGTCCACTCTGGAACAGAGTGTTTCTTTGCTGTGCACGGAGAGTGCAATTCAGTCCAGTTCTTTCCTGAACGTGAGCCCAAGGGCAGCAAGAGCTGGAGCGCCAGGCTTCCCAGACTTCCCTGTGGCCCTCAAACATCAAGAGCAACTGACCCCTGCAAAATTAAGAGGGTCTCAAGTGTCACCTTCCACATCGACCAGCAGGATGACTGCCAAGTTGGAGTTTGGCTAGATGCACAAAATATCATTGGTCCTGAAGCAGAGTCAGATCCCCTTGACAGTGAGTCGGACACAAGTGACTCCCTGGCTTCAGGGGCCTGGATCCTGCTCCTCAGTTTCTCTGGGATGCATGTGACAACTGCAGAGCAGGGGATGACATGGCAAAAGCAGCCATGCAGAGCCAGGGATCAATTTCCTCCCCGACCCATTTCTACCAGGAGAGAGCTGTCAATGAGAGGAAGCAAGTTGAGGGAACCAGAGACCAGGGGTCTAAAGTTACTTTAAAAAGATGCCTGAGATGTTTTTACAACTAGATACAGCAGCTCATTTACACCACCTCTAATCCGTTCCGCAAGCTGACTGACACAGCACAAACTGTCGTTCGAGATATTGAATCACATTCTATTAAGAGTATTCGCTTCTCCTGCCAAACAGTGGCAATCTGAACCTTCAAGTGAAAGTAATATTGGTAGACAGGAATATGTTTACACAAACTGACCAAAAGGAGAGATACCTCAGCCTACTTTCCAGGGGCGCACAATTCCCTCTTTCCCTGTTCAGGAATGAGTGTGTTTATTGAAGAGAAGCGCTGGATTCCAGAGACAGTATCCCAAACAATATGGATATAAACACTCAAAACTGATTACCATTTCTGAAACTGCAGTTCACCAAAAATCAAATTACCACTTTCTAACTGATGTAACGATAACAAAAGCTGAGCGTGGTGGTGCACACCTGTAATCCCAGTACTTCAGAGGCTGAGACAGGATGTTCACAGGTTCAGGACCAGCCTCAGCAACTTAGTGAAGGCCTCTGCAACCCAGTGAGACTTTGTTTCAAAAATAAAATAGGGCTCAGAGGTAGAACACCCCTGAGTTCAATCCCCAGCACTACAGGAAAAAAAAAAATAAGAGAAAAATTAGATCAAGGCAGGAGCAAGAACTTGATAATTCTACCATATCCAATAACTGAGAGGATGTTATATGTCCTTAACAGGTTTTTTACTCTTTTTTTTTTTTTTTTGGTTCCAATGATGACAAAATTGATCCTCAGTGATTTTCACTTTGATAGAACCGCTTTTGCACTGCTAGAAAGAACAGAACTATTGTACTTCCGTCCCATTGCATTCATTTCCTCCTCTTTCCCAACAGTTAAGAAGCCAGAGGCTGCTCGCTTTGCATCCCTGTTTTGCTCTTCTTTCCATCAACCTGAAATGAGGACAAGATAGGAATCCACCAAGGGTCCCTGCTCTTGCTCAACAATTTCAAGTCTCCACAGTGGCAAGCCTGCTCCCTGCCCCTCACTCTTAAACGCCTGGCTGATGTATTAGCCAAAGGAAAGGAGGAGGAGGAGACAGAAAAGAGGGGAGAAAAAAAGGCATGACCAGAGGAGGTCTGGTGGATTAGTCAAATTTAATTTAAGCAAAGCTCACAGTTATTCGTTTGGTTAACTCAAAGACAGCTGCAGGCTGACGCTGCAGGTTCCATGTCAGGCCAGAATAAGCTCAGATGCTTCTAATTATCAAATAGTTAATCACCAGGATCAAAGAGAGATTTACTGAGAACAAAGTGAGTGCACTTACAATAGCACAGTGGCCCTTTCATGATAAAGCCCGGTCAGGAAATTTCCAGCCAAGATGGCAATGAAATTTTAAGTGGAAGCCCACTCCTTCTCCCACATATGCCTAGCAACACCTCAAAAATAATATTTCAAAAATAAAAAGATACAAGTGCATGCAAAAACTTGCTCCATATCATTGTGTAATAGAAACAGAAAGGGAACTTTCGGAGGTCA
Source organism: Graphiurus murinus (assembly GCA_004027655.1). Classification (NCBI taxonomy): domain Eukaryota; kingdom Metazoa; phylum Chordata; class Mammalia; order Rodentia; family Gliridae; genus Graphiurus; species Graphiurus murinus. The sequence goes on from PVLC010012867.1 coordinate 15,884, forward strand.
GAAGAAGCAGAAGTCAAGGCTAATGGTTCCAAGATCCATCAAAACCAGCAGAACCAGCCAGACATTGACATCTTGTGGGGTTCTCAGTACCTACAGCACACCAGGCCTGGGGCAGGAGAGCTAGAATACAGTTCTCCATGTGGGGCTACAGGGAGACACTCTCCACAGTAAACGGAGGCCTGAAGTCTGTGACTCAAGTTCCCCATTTGACTGGGGAACTGGATTTCACATTGTTATCCTTCCTATCCTTGGGATGAGAGTTACCTGTTAAGTAATAGTAAGACCTGGTGAGGAACCAAGCACCTGAGTAGACTGGTGGAAGGAGAAAAGAAAAAGGAAGGGAGAGAAAGATCCACCCCACCATAACCACGCACAACACGACAAGACCTGGCTTCACAAAGGACTCTAGACCCAAACTGCTAAGAACAAAAAGAAAACTAAGAGAGTGAGCAAACTCAGCAAAGCAGAAAAATTAAATACTTAGAGATTTGTAAGACATAGCATAGAGGTAGAATTACCAATATCCATGTTCCAGAATAACAAATTGAGAGTGTGTGTATAGGAAGAAAGTACTGGGGATTGGACTCTGGGGCATTCTGTCTCTGAGCTACACCACTAGCCCTTTTTGTTTTGAAACAGTGTTGCTCCATTGTTGAGGCTGTCTTCCAACCTGTGATCCTCTGGTCTCAGCATCCCAAGAACTGGAATTACAGGCATGCACCCCCACGGCTGGCTAAGAGGAAGAAATGTTTTTAAAATAATGACCCACTTCTCAAAACTAAGAAAATTTCAAAAGACTCCAATCTGAAGGACTCAGAATGCCAAATAGGAAAATAAAGGAAATTCTGCATAAGACATAACTGAAATTTGAGAAGTAAATACAAAGAAAAAAATGCGCACAGATATAAAGAGCAGATCATATAAAAAAGAAGTAGATTGACATCAGACTTCTCAACAGCAACACTAAATGCGGAACAAAATTGAAGCAATTTTTTAAAATATCAAGGAAAGAATTTTGAGCAGAGAAATGTACATTCAAACTGTCAAAATGTCATTCAAATGTGAAGGCATAATAAAAATATTATCAGACATAAAATCCCCAAAGGTCTGCCATCCATAGAACCATACTAGTAACACTCTTTGAAAAATTCTTCAAGATTTAAATAAAAGAAGCAACATAGGATGTTCAACTAACTTGATAATGTCTACTGTTGTCTTTAAAAAAAAATCAAGGACAAAAAGAAAAAATAACCAAAATAATTCAGAACTAAAATCTGAGAAAAATACCAACATGGGGGGACTGGGTGGTAAGGAGCAGTTGAGAGTACATTCAACCATGTGTCTTATTGGGAGTAAAGAGAAAAACATGGTTTAGTACAAGAATTCAACAATAAATAAGGCTATAAAGCCTCAAAATAAGGACAACACAATTCAGAAACAAAAAATAATACATATCATGAGAAAAAGCAGAAGAACATTTGCTTTAAAAAAAAAAAAAGCAGGAAAGAGGAAGAAATATATCAAAATGTGTTAAGTGAAAAATATAAAATGCCCAAAATCCTAACATAATGGTAATTATAATATAAAAATGGATTAAACTCACCAATTATAACAGAGTGACTCTCCCAAATGTGTTTCTTAAATGCAACAATATGCTGAGTTTTAAAGCAAAAGACAAAGGTTGGAAAACAAAAGAATAAAAAATGGATCTACTAGGCACATATGAATCAAAAGGAAGGTAGTGATCTTGATAAACTACACGAGGGCAAGTTTTTATGTGGATAAAGAGGTTCAAACAAGAAGCACACATCTAATGACACGGTATCAAACAAGAAATGATACAACTGCAAGAAAAAGTAGATAAATCAACCATTTGTAGTTACAGATGTTAACACACTACTCTCAGACACTAATGTTAAGCAAGAAAAAAAGAGCTATCTATAACCAATAATACAAAACTTTCTCTCTCTCTCTCTCTCTCTCTCTCTCTCTCTCTCTCTATATATATATATATATATATATATATACACACACACATACACACACAATTCACAATAAACAGAGTTTACATATTCTCTTCAATAACACAGAGCATGTTTTTGAATGAAGGCTGTAAAATCTTGACAAATTCCAAAGGAAGAATACTATGCAAATTCTCTTCTCAGAACAGACAGATTAACTACAGACTAATTGATAGTTAATAAAGGAAAAATATATTTTGTAATTTTCATATGCTGGTAAGCTAAATATGGTTAGAAAGACAATTATAATAGAAATTAAGAAATACATAGAAAAATAACAAAAACATTTCATCTTAAAATTTGTAAGGCATGGGGGAAAAAATGCCAAAGAGAACTTTATAGCTTTAAAACAAGGTTTACAACATTTTTTTTTTTTTTTTTTTTTTTTTTTTTTTTTTGCGGTACTGGGGATTGAACTCAGGGGCATTCTACCTCGGAGCTACACCCCCAGCCCTATTTTTTATTCTTTATTTTGAAACAGGGTCTCACTAAGTTGCAGAGTGCCTCACTAGGTAGCTGAGGCTGGCCGCGAACCTGGATCCTCCGGTCTCAGCCTCCCGAATGCTGGGATTACAAGCGTGCGCCACCACGCCCGGCGGTTTACAACATTTTATGCCATATTTAAATAGACAATCTTCGTAAATATTGATAGTCAAAGAACAGTCATCATGACTGTTTAAGTATTCAAATAAAATTCAGTTGACATGAACTCGAAATGAAAGTAGAACTTACTGAAATATACTTGGTATCTTTTTTTTTAAGTGTACTCACTCAATAGGCACTTGTACACTATAATTAATACACATAATCTACTCCATAAAATTAAAAGCTAATATTCTTAACTATCTTTTATTATTTGTTAGTATATAGAACTTGCTGAGAAAAAAAAGTCTCCAAGACCACTTTGGAAATCAAAGAGAAAATATGATAAGATATAAAAAACTTACTCTGAATATAGAGAAATAAATCTCAAAGCTAAACATCACTTATTATATGTATGTATATATGTATGTATGTATGTATGTACACATGAGTGGCACTGGGGATTGAACCTGGGGTGCATTCTACCTCCAAGATATACCCTCAGGCCTTTTTATTTTTTGCTTTGAAACAGGGTCTTGCTAGGTTGCAGAGGCTGGACTTGAACCTGTGATCTTCTTGTCTCTGTTTCCCAAATTTTGGGATTCCAGATGTGCATCACCATGCCCTGCTCATCTGTTTTGTTTCTGACTGTGGCTTCCACCAAAATTTAAGTGATTTTCCCCAGCAATGGGAAAGCAAAACTGCTCTGGTTAATAATTACCTCTGTCCTGTGCATAGATAGATTCATCAGCATGCCATTTGCATTTCTTCTTCTTCATAAGACTACTCTGTAATTTTCTATCATCTCTTGCTTAGAATGCCTTAGCTTCTCTACCTAATGAAGTGTGTCTATTCTAATAATGCTGGACTCAAGGATGGAAAATCTAGGCTTGATTTCTGTATCTAAAGCGGGCTCGGGAGGTGGGGAAGACAGGATGTCCAAGAATCTCAGGGCAAATGTCCCAGTGGTCCAGTCAACAGCCCTGGGAATGAAGTCCATGGAAGAGGGTGAAACTGGGAGGGGCTTTGGGAGGAGAGCAGGGTTTCCTTGCTTAACTTAGATAAGACAGCTTAAAACATAACCTTTGAACTAGGCAGGAGAGAGTCCGTGCCCTAGTTTTGGCCATGTGGCAGATCTGATGGCATTAATAACATCTCCTAACCATAGTGGCCTTTCCTCCTCCTGTTACCCAGGACATATGGGACACGGAGAAAGAAAGTGGTACCTGGTGTCAGGAACAGAACTATCAAACACACTTCATATACATTCTGACATAATCTCTACTTTGCTAAAATAAAGTCTGGGTTGTTATTTTTATCACATCAGAAAGCAGTGCCTAACACTACACTGACAAGTATAAGCTAGAACATGCCAAAGCTTGGGCTATTGCCTCCCTAGCTTGACATGCCACTGCAGTTGACATTGTAAATAAAGCCTAGTGCGCCGAACAGCAAATGTGGAGTCAACCTATGGAAAGACAGTTAAATTTGTGTGGGGCTGGTGAGAAGATTCAGCCAGTGTGAGGACTGACAGAAATCAAAGGATATAGCTATTCTTTAATATTAACATAATATATACACATATATTTATATAATCTACCTCCAAGCAACACCTCCAGCCCTTTAACTTTTTCTTAAATTTTGAAACAAGATCTCACCAAGTTGTTGAGGATTTTGCTAAGTTATTGACATAGGCCTTGAACCTGCAATCCTATTTCAGCCTCCCAAGTACTGGAATTATAGGCGTTGGCCACCATGCCTGGCTTAGCATATTCTTTAGTGCCTGATGCACCAAACAGTGCCATTTCCTGAAATGTGGTTACTACAGGTCCAAGTCTACTACCTGTTGCATATGAAATGAGACCTCTTAGAACTGCCATTCTGGACCAAAACAATGACCCATCTAGTATGGAATTCTGCTTTTCAACAGGGATATCCAAGGCTTCATCCTTCCTGCCCAAGTCCTAGCAGTACATCATGGCATATGCTGTTTTTCATACTCCTGGGGGAAGCTGTTCTAGACAGTGTGACAGTCAAGACATCCAATTCTGAGTCGAGGAACTGGACCTCCGTCACTTACTGCTTCCCCAGAGGCAATGTGGCAGGTTTGTTCAATATTTCATTTTGGCACCTTGTCCTTAGCACTAGCCCTCTCATAATCATTGATTTTCAGAAACCAGGGCAGCTGGGCACCCAACTTCCTGTGAGAATGAGAAAACTGGGGAAAGACCACATTTGGCAACCCCAGAGAGCCATCTCGCTCTCCTCGGTGGGTTAGCTGAGACTCCTTTCTGCCAAGGAGCCCACACCTCGGCTGCTGAGCAAAAAGTCAGACTTGTTTCTTCATACTGTACCCTCGCTAGGCTGGACCCGGGTGCCAGGGAGGCCCAGGACCTTATCAAATAAGAAGCTGCAGCATACTAATGAAACGGCGGTGACCAGAAGAATGACAGTGAGCAGCGTGGTCAAGGAGGATCACGTCAGAGCCAGAACCCAACGAACGCCAGCCAGCCAAAGGAGATCGAGAGCTCCCCGAGTACCCTTCCGTGCTTGAGGCAACCAGCACCAAAAGGGCCCAAGAACTGAGGGAGATAACTTCCTCCATGAAGCACTATCAACAGTGGCATCAAACAGGTAAGATCTATACAAGAAATAGCCCAAAATAAGACATAAACTAAAGTTAAGATACCGTTCAGACTTTTTAGACCAGGTATCTATGCGGATCTTCCTCAAAACCTAGATCAGAGAATTATATCATATTATCTTATACATTAAGTTTTCTTTCAAAAGTGCTACCCCTCCACACACATATACACATGCAATTCTCTAATTAAGTGAGATTTAAAAATAAAGCCGGGCGTGGTGGCGCACGCTTGTAATCCCAGCATTCGGGAGGCTGAGACCGGAGGATCCGGGTTCGAGGCCAGCCTCAGCTACCTAGTGAGGCACTCCGCAACTTAGTGAGACTCGGTTTCAAAATAAAAGAATAAAAAATAGGGCTGGGGGTATAGCTCGGAGGTAGAATGCCCCTGAGTTCAATCTCTAGTACCGCAAAAAATAAAAAATAAAAAATAAAAAAAATAAAGAGGAAGCTGGGTGAGGTAGCACACACCTGCAATCCAATACTTGCGAGGCTGAGATAGGAGGATGGCAGGTTTGAGACCATCCTCAGCAATGTAGTGAGGCTTTCAGCAAGCTTGTGAGACCCTGTTTCAAAACAAAAAATAAAAAGTTAAAAGGGCTGGGGGTATAGTTTGGAGGTAGAATGATTTTGCGTTCAATCTCCAGTACCAAAAAATACACTACTATATATTAAAATAAAATGAACTTAAAAATAAAAATGGGTAGGAAAATCAAAGCTTGACCTTAAAATTGAACTTCTTAAGTTTTGAATATATAGCCAGACTATCTGCCTGCCTTCTACTAGATATTAAAACCAGGGGTATACTAGTTCTGAGCTAGGGCCATCCCCCTTTTTTCTCTTTTTTTATTTTGAGGGGGTACTAGGAATGAAACTCAAGGGTGCTCTACCTTTGAGCCACACCCTTAGTCTTTTGTAAACAAAATTATTTTTTTGGGGGGGGTATCACTAAGTTGCTGAGGGCCTCATTAACTTGCCAAGGCTGGCCTTGAACCTGCAATCCTCCTCAGCCTCCCAAGTACTAGGAACACAGGTGTGTGCCACCACACCCAGTTACCCCCGGCCCTTCTTATTTTTATTTTTGAAACAGGGTCTCACTAAGTTCCTGAGAGTCTTGAACCTTCGATTCTCCTGTCTCAGCCTCCCAAGTATAGGGTGTCTTTCTTTAGAAAGGAAGTTCTTCTTTCCTGTACACCAAGAAGGAGGCAGCGATGCTGACTGTTGAAGAAGAGCCTAGATCTCGGATCAGAAGGTCTTCCTTAGGTTTTATACTAGAGAAAGGGGGATGAAGAAATGAACCTCCTGACTGCCCACCAAGGAAAGAAAGCCAGTCGTGTCTCAGCTGGGGAGGTACACTCGGCGACAGGGCAGAGTCAGCCACAGGAAGGGGAGTTCCTGAAGGTCCTCAATCCCGTTCCACTGCAAGCCCAAGTCATGTCATCCTGGGGGGGGCAAAGCATCCCCAGGCCTCCGACTCCATCTTGCCCCATGAAATAAGACAAACCAGAAGGAGAATCGTAACGAAGCTAAATAACATACAGATGAGTGACCATCAGGCGGTGGGTAAGAATCATTCACTTGGGTGATACGATTTCTTTATCTGAAATCCCGTGCAGGACAGGGGAAGGGGACTCTAAAGGAAACGGCCTCTGCCACGCTCCAAGCACAAAGCACAAAATCCAAACTGCACACACATCTGCATACCCCAAAAAGCGGAAGAAAAGGCAGCTCCTGAACTCTAAATGCAGATGTCACATTCAGGCTTGAAAAGAGAAAATGAGATTGCCACGCGCTAATACAATTAGATTTTATTTTCTACTGCCCCAAGATTTAAAAAAAAACAAAAACAAACTAACAAAAACCAAGGATAATGCTTGTCTTAAAGATCTGCCAGATGGCTTAAATATACCCAAAGTGTATGTAAGGAAAAGCTGATGAGGGAATCCTCTGTGTTCCGATCAATCACCGGACAAAAGATACAGACCCCGAGATAGAGTGACAGACTCGGCTAACCGGCACTGGGTTTCCAGTCCAGAGCCACCTCCTCCACTTGCAAAGGTCGATGGAAGTTAGGGACAATTCAATTAGAAAGCGAGTAAGACCAGTTTCGTTGCAATGTCAATAAAAGTCACGGAAAATTGCTTTCCTCTGTAAAGCAGAGAGCACTTTTATATCATAATCACCATCCTGGGGCATTATTTAGAGGCTGAGATTTCTGTCTATGTCAACAAACAAAACAACATAACAACCATGTATTAGTATTCTTAGGAACCCAAAAGTAATCGGGTCCTCAATCACACTGTCTTCCATAAACTTCTGAAGCTCAGGAAATTGAGAGCATCGAGGTCAGAACACAAACTCCAGGCCAAGAGAGACAGTGAGGGCTGCTAGACCCCTAGCCACCTGCCTGCCCTCCGCTCCTAGCTACACGTCTCTCCTAAAGAACGTTAAAAGTACCATCAACTAACTACCAGACTAAGGTGCTAGAAACTCATGCACAGGTATTACACTGAATAAAAATAACCAGCAAGAGCAAATTCCATAAAAGCCCCTGAATGCAAAAGTCTATCTGAAGTCCTCCTCCCTCAAACATCGGGGCCTCAAGAAAAGGTAGATGAAAATTCTTGAGTATTTACTACACATTGGATAGTTGACATCCACTAACTTAGTTGGTCTTGGCCAAAACCATGTCAAAGTTTTATTGCCCAAACTCCTGAGGCTTAAGGGAGGGGATTTTCTGCGATCATAAATGTCATCAAGAGGAGGCCCAGGATTTCAATCCATGTTAGTTTATATCCAAACTTAACCACAAATGGCTCTACCATTCAGTGAAACTCTTTGCTGCCTAGGTATGTCCAATAGTAGGAATCCCCCAAAAGTCAGGATAATGTGACTCTGAGGGAGAAATCCTGTGATAGATGAAAGATGCATTGAGTCTAATGGAAACACACACAGCAGAAAGAGCCGGCCTTTCTCAAAGGCACCAGGTCAACTCATGCTGGGAGGCCTCCACTCCCTTTCATTCTAGGGTTCTGCTTGTTATTCCTTCTAATCTCAAACTTATACCCAAAACATCAAGCATGAAGGTCGGAGCTAAAGTGAAACTTGTAAATCACATGTATATAAATGCATGCATGTTGTCTAAGTGTGTTTACATGTGTGTACATGTATAACAAATGATTATATAGAAAATATAGACATATATGTTTAAATCACCACACTCTCGCCCACTACTGTCATAATTATTGTTTTTTCTAGATCCCTATGCTTACCTGTGTGCTTACATAGCTTTTCTTTCAAGAGTGAGATGGTTTTGAAATTTTTGTGACTTTTTTTAATTCAAAAGCAGGCTATGCACATTATTTCTGTGGAAACATTTTCATCATCACAGGAAGGCTAGAGGTCTATGTATATTCAGTTAGGAATCCAGTCATGTGTGTTCGGCCAGGCTATGGAGCATAAGTCCTCTTCTGAGGAATACATATAAAAGAATGCATAGAACACTATAAAGCAGAGAAAAAAGAAGAGGAAAGCTCTGTACCAATAAAAAAAGCAATACAAAATATACTGGGTAACTTTTTTTTTTTTTTAAAACAGAACGCCAATAATAATAACTAAAAAAAGAATAAATAAACTGACCTGTGGGCCAAAAAACAAAACAAAAAAAGGAACAGAACTAGCTCTTTGATACAAAAGGGGATAAATAAAGATCTATATCCTTATTTTCATATACGCACATATACACACACTCCAAGAATTCTAAGAGGATAATAGGTTGAACCATAAGAAACTGCTAATATTCAATCATTTCTGACATGTACAGACTATAGTTTCTCATGGCACAACCTTACTAGCTATGATGGTTATTAAATCCAGTGTGGAGCTCAACTCAAAAGATCGTAGACACTGTACATTGAACTACACAAAATTCTCAATGCTTTAGTATTTTTGACCAAAAAAACATTTTTTTTTTTTTTTTTTTTTTTTTTTTGTGGTACTGGGAGTTGAACTCAGGGGCATTCTACCTCTGAGCTATACCCCCAGCCCTATTTTTTATTCTTTATTTTGAAACCGAGTCTCACTAAATTGCGGAGTGCCTCACTAGGTAGCTGAGGCTGGCCTCGAACCCGGATCCTCCGGTCTCAGCCTCCCGAATGCTGGGATTACAAGCATGCGCCACCACGCCCGGCTGACCAAAAAAACATTTGATATTGCTAATATTAAATAATTTTGGCCTCACAGGTTTTTAAAGCCTGAGAAAGTATTATGTACTTTAAAGTGTGTGTGTATTTATATTTAGTGGTACTGGGGATTGAACCAAGAGTGCTCTATCTCTGAGCTACACCCCCATCTGGATTTTTTGTTTTGAAACACTACATTGCTGAGGCTGTCCTTGAATTGATGATCCTCTTATCTTAGCCTGTTAAGCACTCGTGCTACAGGCATGCGCCACTGCACATGGCTAAAGACTTTTTTTTTTTTTTTTTTTTGGAGTACTGGGGATCAACTCAGGGGTATTCTACATCCAAGCTACACTCCCAGCCCTATTTTTTATTCTTTATTTTGAAACAGGGTCTCACTAAATTGCAGAGGGCCTCACTAAGTAGCTGAGGATGGCCACGAACCTGGATCCTCCTGTCTCAGCCTCCCAGGTACTGGGATTACAAGTGTGCGCCACCACGCTCGGCTTAAAAACAATTTTTTAAAGGAAAGAGAGGAGCCAGGTGCAGTGACACATACCTATAATGCCAGGTATTGGAGATGCTGATGCAGGAGAATCAAAAGTTCAAAGCCAGCCTTGGAACTTAGGGAGGCCCTGTCTCAAAATAAAAAAAAAAAAAAAAAAGAGGGGTGGGGATCTAGCTCAGAGGTCAAGCACCCCTGGTTCAATCCTAGGTGGAAGGAAGGAAGAAAAGGAGGAAGAGAGGGCAGAGGAGGGAGGGAGGAAAGAGGAAAATAAAGAAAATTAATAGCAAAATACAGTATATTCAGGCAGCAAATTATTGATTGTGTTCACTTTCCAAATTTCTATCAATCTGTTAAAGTACCAGGTAGCTAAGCTTTCCTCACTAGAATCAGTCCAAGAAACGATGTTTGTTCACATAAGCAAGTGTTGCAAAAAACATGGCAAAGTAGTTTTGTAGAACTAAATGTCATTGAATTAAAATGGCTTTGAGAGGTTTCTCTCTCACCTCTCTGGCAGGGCCCGCCTTTGTTAAGGTGTCCGGGTCCCAGGTTTAAAGGCAAGTTCATCACCAGCGCTCTTCCTTCTCCATCAAGACTACAACTCTGATTCCCTTATAGCAAAACTAACATTTTTTTTTTAATGGAAAACCTAAGAACCATTACTACAACTAAAAAAGAATAAATTTACATGAGAATAAAAGAGTGAAATTACATGATTTCACCTGTAGAGTTTTGTTTTGGTTTTTGCACAGACTATCTCTCAAAGGAATCACAAGAAAACTGAACATGTTCGTTAACACCGGGACAAGGAAGGCTGTTCACCAGAACACTTGTGTTGTACATGTTAACCAAGGGGAAAAGAACCCAGAATCTGGAACCAGGTGGCTTGGGGAACCTCCTGGGTTTATCACTGACCAACTGTGAGACTCGGAGGAGCTGTGACCCTCTCTGTGCCTCAGTTTCCCTGACCATTCAGAGATAACAATACTACCTATAGAAATATTCTGAAGATTACCCGAGCTTAGTAAATATTACTAAAGAACAGTATTTGGCACATACTATGGTAAACCATTACTGTACACTGCTATTACTCTCTGAATTCTATTTCATGTTCTTGCATTAACTATTAAAACTTTTAAGAAAAAGAGTATATCTTTAAAAAGAACCAAGATAATCAAGAGACTTAAATAATCCCTATGTTTATTATGATCCAAAGAGACAAACAAAATCATGACCATAGTTACATTTTTCTCAAACTTGAAAAATCATGCTACTGATTTTTAGAGACTATTAAAAGACCCAAAATGCCAGCCCATGAATTCTTTTCTTTTTTTTTTTAAACCAGAGATTGAATCCAGGGGCAATCTACCTCTGAGCTATACCATCAACCCTATTTTCTAGTTTTTACTTTGAAACAGGGTTTTGCCAAGTTGCTGAGGCTGACCTTGAACCTGAGATCCTCTTGTCTTAGCCTTCCAAGTATTGGGATTACAGGTCTGCACCACTGTGCCTGGCCATGACTTCATTTTAATAGGCTTGAAGATATTTTTTTTCCTCCAAAGGTGACATGATACTCCCTCCATGAATATGTACCAAGGAAGTTCATAAGCAGAATGAATGTTCAAAAAGAACCGGACTACAAAGATGCTACGGGAAGCTAATAAAAGCCAACCACAGACAATTTGTGATGAACATGAGTAGCAGTATTCTCTATAGCTGACTTCATCTGGGTTTTTCTTCCCCCTCAATAGCTGGTAAGGATTCAGTAAGTAAAAAAACAAAACAAAAGTGGCCATAGGTTTGCTTCCTTATATTAATTGTAGCCGACACTCTTAAGATGTGGTAGTTTTTATCATGAGCCATAATAGTGTTCTGAGCAAGACAAGCCACTTGGAAATTGCAACATTGAAATAATATGGTCCTCTCAAGATTTCTGCTCATCTTCCTGGCTAGCAAAGAAAATGCTTCAAATCAGTCACTCTTGACAGCCTTAAAAATTCTATTTCATTCAGGATAAACAATACTTGGGTTGGTTTGAAAAGATGTTTCTTAGACAGCCCGGCTACCTCCTACGCTGCAAGAGTTTCAAAGAGGGCTACAGAGAGAGTGACAGCTGCTTGAGCTTAGAACTAGAAATTAAAATAAAAGCTATTAGAAGTGAAGAAAAAAACCCACTCCGCAGGGAGACAGGCTTCAAAGAATTTTTCTCTCTTCTATAAATTCTAGTTACCTGCCATGAACTTATTTTCACCACAAAAAAGCAGCTATGTATTTTCTTAAAAGGCATTAAATAAGCTTTTTTTTTTTTCTCCTCTAGAGCAAGGGGGAAATGTTCATCCCACACGGAAGCACAGTGAAGATTATATAGGAAGTCATAGAAGAAGTTGCCTTTTGCTTTGTCACTAGCATGAGGGGGGCTGAGCCTCCCGGGCAGCTTCTGGGGGAGGCGGTGTGCATGATTTATAGGCACGCCACAACTCAATTATAGCCCTGAAACTTCTGGCTGCCTTTTCTAACCCATTGATCTCATCACTGTAACAGTAAGTTAAGAAATAATCTGTCTACATAGACTGTCACAGCTTCAAGCCTGGTCTTGGACTTAACTTCATAACACAATAATTTCATGTCAAGGAATCATAGCCTGTTCCTGGGAGAGGGAAAAGGGGTCTCTGGGCTCAGAAAGCTATTATCCAGAGCCCACTGATGAAATGTCATGCCAAAAAATAAATAATACTGATGATAATAATAATAATAATAATAATAACAACAATAATAATGAATTGAGAAGAATGTAGAGAAGAAAGGTTTCCAAGTTTCAGACTAAGATCTGCAAGTGCCTAGTTACCTGGGTTATGACAATTCTGTATGGAGCTGAGCAGGTATATCTACAAGGAAATGCCAATAAGTACAGAATGCCACTGAAAAGCCATGCCAACCATGGTTGTCCTACGGTCCTTCCTCAACTGCTCAAACACTTGCTAACATTTGGGGGAGGACAAGGTAGCTGCAATTCACTTTCAAAACCATGCTTTCATGAAGGGACTATCTGTATATATACTTTTATTGGTACATGATAGTTTTATAGTCTCACATCTTAAGTTCACAGTGGTAGTGACACACATGCGCACAGCAGTTATACTCCCTTGGGAACTGAAATTAGAGAGCGCAGAGCTGCCACGAATGTCAGCCATCCACGCCTAACCTCACAGTAACAGGGGTCTCTTAATATAGAGGTGGCCTCTCTGCTTTAAGATGAGCCTATGAATGAATGCAGATACATCAATGAAAAAAAGAGTCCTACCTTGTTGATGGTCATGAGACTATTTTTTTCTTTAGTAATTATTTAACATTTCTCTTTCTGCTGACTTTCCATGTACGTTAATTTTACCGATACTTCCCCACTATTGTTTCTAAGCCTATTTTCCAAGTCAGCTCCATATAATAATATATATTAAGAGCCCAGAGTGGTGGTGCACACCTGTAATCCCAGTACTTGGGAGGCTGAGACAGGAGGATCTCAGGTTCAAGGCCAGCATACAGTAACTTAGAAAGACCATGTCTCAAAATAAAATAAGGCTGTTATAGCTCAGAGGCAGAATGCCCCTGAGTTTAACCCCAGTCTCAGTCTCTCTCTCCCTCTCTTTCTCTCTCTCTCAAACACACACACACACACACACACACAAATATATTGAACACACTAATGAAATGATAAGGTTTCCTCCTTTTGAGGGAATGATGGTCTAAACATTTTAAAACTGCAAGGGGAAAAAAAAAAAACCCTCAGGGCAAAATGAAGACATTAACACAATAACAGAGTCCCACGTAGGAGCCTAAACCAAAGTTGATAGCTGATGGCATTTGTCTTGGTTCTCTGCCTTTATGTCCCCACCCAGTCAGTGAAGAATTCCCAACAGCTGGCTGTATCCTCTCTCCCAGATAACCATTCTATTTTCCCTTCCTATGCTAATCCAAGCCCCTACCAACCTAAGCTGAAATTAACCTGTTACCATGACTTTCCTGACTCTCTCACAGACACATTAAATCAGATGAAGTTTCCTTAAGATTCTCATCAAAATCTTCAAGGTCTTCTCCCTTGCCAACAAATATTCAGTGGTTCCTCTCATCTTTTGTTGTTGTTGTTTATTGTTCATTCCTTTGTTGTACTGGGGACTGAACCCAAGGGCAAACTACACCCTCAGCCCTTTTTTTGTTTTGTTTTGTTTTGAAACAGGGTCTCACTATGTTGCTGAGGATGGCCTCCACCCTGTGATCCTCCTGTCTCAGCCTCTAAATACTGAGATCACAGGTGCACGCCACCATGCCTGGCCCTCTTATCCTTGTAAACCATGAGGCACCTAGCTCTGAGAACACTGAAGAGGAACAGCTGATATTTGAGCACGTGTTACTGTGCTAAATGCACTAACCAATGTGACCTTCTCAACTCTCTCGGGTAGACATTATTGCTACCCTGAAATTGCATTTGACGGAATAGATGTGTATCGCATAATCAATGTGCCCACTCCTCAGCCCGGGCTGAGGCTCATCAGCCACCTGTCACTAAGGAAGGTGCCAGCGTATCCTGTCCCTTCTCATCAGGCTGAACTTGTCCTCGTCCTCGCCTCCTGCTCCCACTCTCTGCTGTCACTACGTCTTCATTCACTAGACCCTCACTTGAAACCCTTTCCCTCTCAACTTCCCAAATGGCTTAGCTCAAGGAGACCCTACGACCTTTTCTAGGTACCACAGCCCGAGAGTCCTCTTCCTCAGAGCTCTCTATCCTGCAGCCCACCACCCAGCACATCCTGTCATGTTGCTCCATATTTCACAGTATAGTGACAGGATGAGATTTAAAAAATAACTCCTTGTCAGTAGACACTGCATGGGGCATGATGGGGAACTGAGAAAAAGCTCTTTAATAAACATGTGCTACAATTCCGACTTTAGTGTCCAGTATTATAAGAACTACCAATAAATGATAAAGGCAGAAAAACTCCAAATGGCTAACAGTACTCTATATTTTTTTATTAAAAAAGCTATATTTTGAATCCTGGCACTTGGGAGGCTGAGACAAGAGGATCAAAGGTTTCCAGCCAGTCTCAGCTACTTAGTGAGGTTCTCCACAACTTAGTGAGATCCTGTTTCAAAATAAAGAATAAAAAATAGGGCTGGGGGTGTAGCTCGGAGGTAGAATGCCACTAGGTACAATCACCAGTACCAAAAACAAACCAAAAAAGGCTACATTCATAAGACTTTAAATTGACCTACTTTCTAGTTTTCTATTCTCTTATTCAAACCTCAAAGTTGAACTAGGTTCTTTTCACCTACCTAAAGTGGCAAGTTTATATCATCACGGCTACTTTTACTAGATATTAGGCAGGATGAAAAAACGTCTTGATACGACAGACGTTTTTGTCCTGCTCTGGGTTTGGAGGCTGATCCAGATCAGGACAATTTCTACTAAGGACAGAAGGAAAGGATCATGCTTTATCCTTTATCCATTTCTCCCTCAAATGGAAGTGAGTATTTTCCCATTTTACTTACGTCTCTATATTCTCCTCGTGGTATCTACCACGCTGTAGGACTACAATAACACATGTTCAGCAAAATGTGCTCCACTTAGCACGTTCCTGATCCAAATGTTAAAAGTGCCAACCCAACAGTACCCAAGAAAGGCCAACACTAGAATATTACATCCTGCCAATTGGCTCGCAAGATGATTTTGTTTTCCATCCATGTTAAATCATACTTTTTAAAGTTGCCTAAATAAGTAAACTGCAATATTATGTACAAAAGAAGATAGGCACAGAATACCTAATTATACACAACAAGCTACATATAAAAACATGTCCTATAAATGTCTAGTTCTGTTTAAAATTAGAGATAGTATAACAGAAGAGAGAACTTAATCAAAATTCAGATGGCAATTCTCTTCTCCCCCACTCCACAAACCACTGCTTAATTTTTTTTTCTGCCTTGAAAGAAAAATAACAAAGACCACTTTCATCTCATATAACCTCATGAACTTCCCTCATATTTGAGGAAATTACAACAAACCCAACAGCTTCTCTTTTCATAAGAGGGAGTAAGGATTGGGGTGGGCCAGAGAAAACAAACCCTTAACTTTTTAAAAGTCACTTTACTATTACTTCTAAGGTAATAAAAACACAGAAGGCTCACTTGATAATGAAATAAAAGTAAACCTTTGGTTTTTATTTCTCTTCTTAGCACTGAGCAGCCCACCTCATAGTTTGCCATTTCATACTGACTTAGACAAATCTACTTAGCTTTGATGTGAATGAAATTATTAAGTGATCTGAACAACATGGATTCTACAAAATAATAAAAGACAAAAATTTCGGTAGAGGTTGAATAGCTACTTAAAGAAAATTAGCTAGATACTATATCCACTATTGTTCATATAAATAATCAATAAAGACCTTTAAGCAAATAGCTAGAATTTTCAATTCCTTTTCAAGTAGGATGTGTAATATCACTTAACCATATTTGACATAAAAAAATAATGAGCATTCACAGTATGGTTAAATGTGCCAATGCTGATTAAAGTCCTTATAAAGAAACTAAGCTTCCATAGTTAAGCTGGTCATCTCTTAATTGGGGAGGGGGCGCAATAAAAATAGAATAAAAATCATGTCTAACAGCAGAGGGTTTCTCTGCTTTGCAGTGGCTCAGGTCCTGCACTTCCAGACCTGCCTACTGTGGCACATGCTTACTGGCTTGCTGACTCTTAACGACTCCTTGATCTGCTGAATGTTAAACCAATTCCGAGTGTTCCCCAAGACTGGCTGTTTCACACTCAACGTAGAAGAAGAAATCCCATACCACAAACCACTTCACTCAAATACCAAATGGGTGAGCAAATCGCAGAGCTAAGGACAATCTCCAGCCACACCATCCAGTTCCTCACATCTGGGCAGACAGTCTGCCTGACTTTTAAACAAAACCTATTTGTCCTGTGTTGTAGTAAGGTATATTGAATTATACTACAGCATAAAAGGAGGATGCTGACATATCTGCATTTAACTTTTCTATCAGATTCATAGAAACTAGACAATTTTGGAAAAATTATCAACTGATGTTGTCTACAATAC
The DNA here is from genome assembly GCA_004027655.1 of Graphiurus murinus. NCBI lineage: Eukaryota > Metazoa > Chordata > Mammalia > Rodentia > Gliridae > Graphiurus > Graphiurus murinus. The sequence continues at coordinate 32,923 of PVLC010012867.1, forward strand.
TAGATTAACATGGAAACTGACTTTACCACTATCGATAAGAAAAAAATACCACAATAAAATTAAACTTTTGGAGACCTTTTAGTTTCGACAAGTAGATAAGTAGGGATACTAAAATATTGTCTTAGCAACAATAATGTATATTTTTCTGAAGTGACATTTAATAACATGAATTATTTTTTAGTGTCCTTTCCCTATATGCTTCTTTTCAAACAGCATATTCTCCACTTCTTGCCATTCATTTCCCAATTTTTTTAGAATAAACAAAATACAGACCCTGCTTTGTTTTCTCTCTCTGAAATAATTCTTTTCACACAATTTGAGTTTCACTAAAACTTAGGTAATTGGTGGGGTGATACTAGTTTTTAATTGCTTATTATCTTATGACCTCCAATATAAAATAAAATCACTCCATGACCAAACTCATGGACTTTTGTGATTCTGACAGCTTTCAAAAAGAAATTAAGACCGCAATCAAGGATAAATATAAAGTTATAAAATTCTCGATAAAATGCAAGGTGCATCACAAAATAATTAACATTAATAAAGGACTAAAACTGATTATCTGACAATAATTTTCCCCCTTAAAACCAAATAATTTTCAAATAATTATTATATCAGGGCTAGGGGTACAGCTCAGTGGTGGCATGCTTGCCTGGCATGTACAAGGCCCTGAGTTGGATTCCCGGCATTACAAACAAAAAAGAAAAAGAATTATTACATCGCCTAAAAATCAGGAGCACTATGATCATATACCATCTTGAATTTTCCACAAAAGATGTGCTGAACATTGCTACACTTTTTAGCAATTAATAATCATTTAACAAGCCAGCAAAAGATTAGCACCTTCATGAATGTAGTCAGATATTATCATTCCATTTCTAAGAATATCCAAAAAAGTAGATGGGATTTTAAGACAAAGGTCTGTCTTTGGTCGTCTCCTTTATGAAATATAGTCAATTCTGGTTTGCTCAGAGGCCAATGAGCCAATTCAGGTGTGATTCTGTCTCCTGGATTTCTTTTTCCCCTCCTACTTCCTGACATTTGCTTATTTCACTATTTATTAACACTTCTACCAGAGAACAGGTGAGATGTAAGAGAAGGTGCAATTCAAACCAGTCAGTTTTACTCCTTATTAGCAACTCTGTTGAGAAAGAGCAAAAGTGAGAAAAAGAGGGGGGGAAAGTAGCTGGGATCAGAAGTAGAAACGAATATCTAAAGGGAAGTTCTGAAATTAAAAGTTCATTTTCATGGTTCATGGTCTTCCTCAGGAAAATGAGGCTCTGACTGTAAACCAAATACTTGTCTCACATGTGAGACCAGAGGACTGACACAGGAGGACTGTGGCTTGGAGGACAGTTTCAACAATGTAGTGAGACTCTCAGCAACCTCGTAAGAACCTGTTTCAAAATTAAAAAACAAAAAAGGTGATATAGTTTGGAAGTAGAATGGCCCTGAGTTTAATCCCCAGAACCACAAAAGAAAAGAAAAAACAACAGCCGAACGTCTGTGTTCCAGTGTTATAACAGGGGACATTTCTGGGCCTCCCTGCAGATGTCGCCCAGTCACTGTCTTACATAGACCTTAGGATATTAACTACTTGGCCATGTGAATGTGTAGCTGGGAATTTATTCCCAACTCTTATCCCCTTCTTCCCTTGGACAATAATCTCATACTTCCAAACCAATATAACCTCGATAGTTTGAAAGGATAATAAATATTTGTAAATGGGAGGGAGAAAGAAAATGAAGACTAATTTCAAATTCAGGATTTGGCCTCAAAGTGGGAGTAGACCGATGGCAAGAGTCACAGTCTCAGCCATGTGTATGGAGACACAGGCTTTGGGATCAGAATCTTCTTCTCCACACCAAGAATCACCGATTACAGATCACCCACCGGTGGCCTCTATGTGGCTCGGTCTCTTTTTGTACAGCCAACATTGAAAATTCAGATTTTCAGGCTGTGTTTAAACACTAGCAACACTGAGACAGTGCGGCCACACAGCAAAGATTAGCTGGAGCACGGCAGCTTGGATGAGACCTGAGAACCGCCTTTGTTCAGAGTCCCACTGTGGCCTGGTCACCCAGCCCAGCCCTGGGAGGCAGGCCAACGTGCCACCCTACCAAATGATGAAGTGTTCCACCATGAGAGAAAGCCAGGCAACTGGGGCAGAAATCCCAACCCCCAGTGCAATGCGAACTGTGCCTTTAATCTAGACGCACTTAGCATTAGACTCTACCAGCTCCTCACATAAAAGATCTGCTTTAATTTTAGTTCCCCTTCCATTTGTCTCAGGGTTATGTCACCTCACAGGAGGTCACACAAGTCTTCCAAGAAAGAAATTTAAGCTGTCTTTAAAAAAAAAAAAAAAAAAAGATCCGTGCATAACAAAGATAAACACACAAAACTGAAACTTGCATTTTTCTCCTGACAGAAAAGAGAAAGAAAAAAAAAAGGTTTACCCACCCTGTTAATCTCAAAAATTATAATCTTAAGGGAAGAAGAAATGAAAGGACAGAAGATAGAAAACCAGGGCCTGCCCTTATAACAGTACGCTATGTTCTCAGACAAATACCATCTTACCATCTTCCAGCTCCAAACAAAGATTGTAAACAGCCACGGGTCTCTTCGTCCTCTGGCCTTGTCGCTTTGACTGCCGTGGAGGAGCATTTGGGGGTGACACTGCGAGGCAGAGGGGCTCAGGGAATGTGGTGTCAGGCGAGGTCCGAAATATCTGCCATCAAAGCATAAAGGACATTAATTGTTGACCATGAATGGAACCCCCGTCTTGCTACAGCAAACAAGCATCCAACAACATTCGACTTGGAGTTCATTCACAATAGGCCAGAGCCAAGAATCTATTCAAAATTCAGGGAATCAACTAGAAACCTTTTAATTATTTTTTTAACACAAGATTTCAAAACAAGTATTGATTAAAATGAAGAAGAAAAAAAAACCAACAACTCAACTCATTATATTTCCAATTTTTTCCCTAAAAATAAACAAGTATAATTATTGTTACCAGGCATAGACAACACCACAGTTCTTCATCCCTAAAGGACATAGCTGGGATAAAATATTAAAAACAAATATCCCATTAAATTTTCACAGAGGGCTATATTTATGCCAAATGCTGGTCTCCATTTTTTTCAAACTACATAAACAGAAACACCTGATTGCAAATATTTTTTACACATTTAAAAATAGCCAGTGCTTATGAAATTACCTTTCTGATTCCTATCTACATTTTTCATAAAATATCTTCTATGAGATTTTATCAATTCACTTAATACCCTCCAACTTCTCTTTAAACAATCCCCCCTTCCACTGACAAAACCTAGAATGCTAGCAACCTTGATTTATCTATAGTGTCGCTCATATATCAACAATAATAACATTAATTAAAATGTACTGCTTCTTTGCTTAGGGATCCCCCCCCCCACCTTTGGAGAAAAGTAATGTGTGCCCTAAAGGAAAGCATATCATCCTGAGATGATTTATAATAGACCTTCCCCGGCTACCAAGATCTGAGATTGCCAGCTCCTCTCCAACACATGGGAGAACCTTCAGCCTTCAATAAAGTCATAAAACAAAATATATTGGAGACATCACCCTGCATCTCCAAAGGGGCCGAGGTTCCTCAGGTGGAAACACAGGAAGCCAGCCAGCTAGCTTTAAACAAAACACAGACACAAACTCACAATAAAAGGCCTGCACAAACACCCCACTGTTCTTGGGAAACCATTATTTATTCATTAACTAAAAATAGGCACGTGACCCATGATATGAGTGAAGGTATCACTCATACGTGTGCATTACACTTAAGAAACTACTGAAGACGTTGTTATTTAACTGCACCATCTGAAAGTTCTCTCCTAAAAACTATTATATACCAATAAAAATAAGCCATTTCAAGAAAGCATTTGCTTTATAGTACCATACTGCCCCCTCATGTGTAAAGGGAATAAACATGATTTAAATTACTGTGGACAAATATTTGCTAGGGGAAATCTCATTCACTGCTCCAAGTGGTAACCCTCGAACACCCAAGATTTCCACAGAATCTGCTTTCCAATAGGGCGCTTTGGTAAACAACAAACTACTTTTCTCCATCCTTTGCTGCTTAGGCAGTTGTCCAGGACTAGATTTACTGCCATCTGTCATCGTTCAGGTTAAAGAAGGTTTGTGGGGGGTGGGGGGTGGGGGGTGGGGGAGTGGGAAGGGGGCGGGGAGAGTTGGCGTGAGAAGAGCCTGGGAACAGAGAAGGAGAGACGGGCAACATAACCCTCTGTCAGAAAAGGGTGCCCTTGACCCACAGCTGATATAGCTCCTGGACTTCCCTAAGTTTCGCTTTTACAAATATAGCTGATGCCCCTGGGGTGGTACCAGAACAGGAAACCAAACAATACTCAGGGCCAGGACTTCCAAAGCATTGATAAGCAATGAGAGACCCCAAGAACGAGCACTCGATAGATACGACCTTCCAAGCAGGCCTTTCTGGAAGATCACACTGACTGGGATTCCACAGTTGGCACCATACTGCTCTCCTTGTCCTCCTCTCCTTTGGGCAGAGATGTCTGTGGAAGGGTGTGGGGAGCGAGGGGCAGCCCCAGTCTATCAAGCAATGTGGGATGAAGGACTGAGGCTCTAACACTCCCTGGAGACTGGCCTGAGTCCTTTGTGGCACCTGAGCCTAGATCCCAGGGCTGGGTCCAAACTCGGCTTTCCTCCAGAAGACTCCAGGCGCTGTTTAGTTTATACCAGAATATTTGGGAATGGGGACTAGGCTTCGGGTTGTTTTGTTTTGTTTTCCTTGGTTTACATTTTAAAGCTCCCAAGTCATTCTCTTGTGTAGCCAACGCAAAGGAACAGTGATTTGGATAGTTGTTCCACAGCTGTCTTAGATTGATGAAAGTCAGATATAAGAACACCAGAAAATTTGTTTCTGCAAAATTGGCGCTGAATGTACACAATCAATTCCTTGGATCATCCTACATCCTGGTTAGGCGTGCAATGGTTCAAAGAATCTAACTACCAACCACCGCCTCAGCAGGTTCCAAGTGGCATCAGCATCTCAAAGGGCCGAGTCCTCCTCCAGATTAGCACAGGTTTCAAATCACAGGTGCTCCCTGAAGGCAGCACCATGAAAACTGAGACATATTTCTTGACACAGTATATCATGTCCTCATGTGTATAATGAGGGCATCACACCTCCATCTCAAAGAATGTTTAAGTACTCAGTATAGCACTTGGCACACAGTATTCAGGATAAATGGTACCTAACTGTATTTGTAATATAAGTGCTTACAAGTAAATGATGATAAAAGTGAATTCAGACCCTCATTTTTCTGCTGAGCTGCTATTTTCAGGGCCATCTCTTGTTTCTAAAGGTCTTGAATATTCTCCAAATCCAGTGCTTGGAGCAAAGTTATTCTAGAGTGTTCTGGAAAAGCATATCAAGCAATGGGCTAAAGAAAAGTAACAAATGAAGCACTTTCCCACAATTCCCAAGTAACCCAGAACCAAGACTGTTTTGTAGCTTTACTTCTGTACTTGAGTCCAGAACTTTGAGATTTAAGTTACTTTCTATTGCACTTAATATATGTAACATTAAAAAAAAAAAAGAAACACCTACTAAGCCAGGCATGGTGGTGCACACCTGTAATCCCAGTACTTGGGAGGCCGAAACAGGAGGATTGCAGGTTCAAGGCCAGCCTCAGCAACTTAGTGAGACCCTGTTTTAAAAACAAAAAAGGGCTGAGAGTGTAGCTCAGAGGTAGAATGCCTTTGGGTTCGATCCCTAGTAACACACACACACACACACACACACACACACACACACACAAAAAAAAAAAAAACCCCACCACCTATAGGCTTTCTCGGAAGAACTTGAATAACACACACACACACACACACACACACACACACACACACACCACACACACAAAAAATCCCCACCACCTATAGGCTTTCTCGGAAGAACTTGAATATTCTCAACAACCTTTGAGGTTAAGTATTGTTCCCTGTACTTTACAAATGAGAAAAGCTCAAAACTGAAGCCATCAGCCTAAGGTCTAGAGTTTAAAAATAGCACAGCTGGCATTTGAACTCTCAATTCTGATTTCCAAGCCCCTGATGACAAAGTATAAAAATATAGCTTAAGAAACAAATAAAATTCTAGCTAGCAATGTCTTATATCTGTTTAGAGAAGTGATGGTGAGGAATATGGACACAAGCCCAATACGGTGCGCCACGCCCTCCCGGATGTCACAGGAACACATCACATCTCAGGGGCATTGCCCATCTCCCAGCACATGGTCATTGATTCTAAACTCTTTTTAGTTTGAGCTACAAAGCTATATTATGCTCTTATAATTCTCTGCAAAACTTCAGCGACAATTTTAAAGGATATTCTTTTTAGACTTAGAAGAGGAAGAAACAGTACAAGTATTTACTTGAAAACATTCACCCATTTTCTGGCAATCAGATTCTTGAAGTCAACATTTAGCTGGTTTTGTTCTGCAAGGCCAAGATGTGTGATATCTCGAAGCACAACATTGATTTTCCAGTTCGAGAACCAAGGCACAGATGCAAACTCTGCTTCTCACCCAGGCCTCTTTTCCAAGTTGCTTTCAACTTGCCTGACTTTCCTAGGGCTCCATCCCCCGCTGCATCTTGAGCAGGACCAAGAAGCAAGAGAGTCTATTCAAAACTTATTTTTTTTTTTGAGGGTGACAATTTTTTCACACACTTACAAACTTAAAATATAAGAAAAACTGAAACCAAACAATCTAACAACAACAAAAAAACAAAACTCCATGCGAAGGTGTGTCAGGTAAGGAAGCGCTTGCTTATTCAAGTCTCTGAAGAGTGCCAGCACAAACACAAGTCTGGCACTCACAGCCCCAGAGTCCTCAGACATGCCCCTAGGGAGGCTGATGCCTATGGGACTCAGCCACATGCATCAGCCCTCTGCAAATCCTTCATGTGTCACCAGGGGCCACATGTGGATATGACTATTTCATGTGCCAGAAAGACTTTGCAGACAACAGGAAATAAGGATGGGTTTTGAAAATTTTGTATTAGTAACCCAACTCAACCTGTGGTGTTCAAATCGAATTAATAGAGTGCTGATAAAGGAAAAGGGAGGATGAGGTTATTGTTTTCTACAAAGATATTTCTTTTATGTGCTTTTATTGGTGCATTATGGTCTCACATCATAATGTAGATCATGTTGGCAGTGACATACATGCACACAGCACTTTATTCTCCCCCCCACCTCCCCGTCTCCCTCCTTCCCATACAAAGTACTGAGACTGACATTGGAGTTTTCACACATGTATACACAGTTGATGTTAGTATTTCAACTAATGAACCTCAGTCTTCCCTCTCCCCTTCCCTTAGACCACTTCCCTGGCCCCACTGAGGTTTCTCTTCCATTATCTGGAGTCCCTCTGATATCCCAGTTACTCCCTAGCTTGTGCATATTAAAGAAAACATATGTCCCTTCACTTTCTGTGACTGGCTAATCTCACTTAACATATTCTCCAGGTCCTTCCATTTTCTTGCAAATGACATTATTGCATTCTTCTTTATTGCTGAATAGAATTCCATTGTGTGGATGATCCATTCATCTGTTGATGGACACCTGAGTTGGTTCCATAATTTGGCTATTGTGAATTGTGCTGCTTTGAACATAGGTATGCATATATTACTGTAGTTCTCTGATTTCAACGTCTCTACAAAGATATTTCTAAAGAAGACTTCACTGGTCTTTGCTGTGAAAGGAAGATTGTCCAGATGTTTGTAAACTCCTGGCATCTCTAAAGTTAACTGGTGCCGTTATTGGCTACTTGCAATCTGCGTAATATTACACCGAGTCTTGACATCCAAATTTCAACCAGGTTTCCTGACCCCAGTGTGCATGTGTCAGTCACTGGGTTCTTCTGCCTCCAATATCTCCCAGTCATACTAAGCCTCATTCATCCTATGCCCTCGATGGTGATGTCTTGTCATACTGAACTATGTTTGTCCATCAGCAGACACAGGTAAACTCACAAGCCAGCTGGAAACCAATGCTAACACACTAATGTAAACTTTTAACATAGGAGGAAGGGGCAGGAATCAAAGGTCCAATCTTATTTCTAAAAGGCATAATTACAAAACGGCCAAATATTACTTCCAGCTTCAGCGCCTACAGTGTGTTGAGACAAATAAGCATCACCTTGGAGTGGTGTGAGTAAGCTGGCACCAAGGCAACTTGAACCTCACTTCAGAGTTTAGCTATCGTATCAACATTATAGAGAGCTGAAAATTTGTTTCCAATTGCCCTTGAGTCAGCACTACCCCATGACTAAACCCCGGTCTGTTCTGGAACATTTCGCTGAAATTGATAATAGGGATTGACAGTGAAATACCAGTTCGGTTCAAGTGCCAGGCTGGAAATAGTCTACAGCTTCATGCAGGTTCTGGTTCGTTAAAACTCTGACTCTTGGAGCTGGCAAGTATCCTGACTGTCCCTTAAGCTGACCTCTTGACGCCACAGTTGAGCAAACTGAGGCCCGTATGGTTGAAGATTTGTCCTTTTTCATAAGTCAGTGCCAGACTTGGGCCCTAGCCCCAGACCAGGGCCTCGATGTCAACCGCTCTCCCCCACCCCGCTGTCTCTGACCCTTTCTCTCCAACAGACTCAAGCACAGATCCAAGCAACTGCAGAGAGAAAATCTTCAGGAAAAAAAAAAAATGATCTCTGTACTGAACACATACTTTTTTTTCCTTGTCATTATTCCCTAAACAACACAGTATAACTATTTACATAGCACTTACACTGTAATTGTATTTTAAGTAAAGGAGAGATGATTTAAAGTATACAGGAAGCCAGGCATAGTGGCATATGCTTCTAATCCCAGTATTTGGGAGGCTGAGACTGGAGGATCAGGGTTTGCGGCCAGCCTCAGCTACTTAGTGCGGCCCTCTGCAACTCTATGAGACCCTGTTTCAAAATAAAGAATAAAAAATGGGAGCTGGGCATGGTGGTGTACGCTTGTAATCCCAGTACTTAGGAGACTGAGACTAGAGGATCTGGGTTTGCGGCCAGCCTCAGCTACTTAGTAAGGCCCTCTGCAACTTAGTGAGACCCCATTTCAAAATAAAGAATAAAAAATAGGACTGGGAGCGTAGCTCAAAGGTAGAATTTCCCTAGGTTCCATCCCCAGTAGAACAAACAATAAATAACTATACAGGAGGATTGCACAGGTTATATGTAAACGGGACACCATTTTATCTAAGAGATGTGAGCATCTATGGATTTCAGTACCATGGGGGGCTCCTGGAATCAATCCCCATGGATACCAAGGATAATGCACTCCCTCTTCTGAGGAGATTTTGCCTGACTATTGCAATTCCTCCAAGATCTTTCCCATGCACTCCAGGCTCGAAGCTGACACTACAGCCTGTTAACGGTCCTGTCTGAAGACTTGTTGACACCCATCAGTATGAACCCTTTACTCGGTCCCAGAAGATGGGAGAGGGACAGCCGGGAAGTAAGGGAGGGACAAGAACAGGGTACTTTCCTATTCCGGTGGTCATTCATCCCACAGATCCAGCTGCGACTCAGCACAGGCTTTTGAAAAACAACTTCAACTTCTATTTACAACTTGAGCAGTTGAAATGATGTTACAGCCATGTATGAAGGGATCATTACCGATCTCATCAAGTACCAGGAGGGAAAGAGGGAGAGGGGGGTGGGATGCAGAAGGATATACACCAAGTCGTGCACATGCGTGTTTGTATCATTTTGAACCTTACAGGGATGTATAACTAGGTATAAAAATAGAAAAAAATAAAAGAACTTGGAATACACAAAGTTAGCAGCATTCTTATCTTTGTTTCTAAATGTTTAGGTTTAATTTCAGGAGATATTTTCAGACCCATTCCCTAGAAGTGGACACTGACCTCTGTGGCCCTCATACACTAAGCATTCACACATAACTGACTTTTGGCTTTGTCTTCGTGATTTCAGCCAACAACTTTTTTTTTTTTTTTTTTTTTTTGCGGTACTGGGGATTGAACTCTGTCCTCGCCCGCAAGGACCTCGAGAACGGGGGTTTTCAGGGGAGCCTTTACACACCTAAGGAATGGGATGACAAAGAAAAGAAACGCAGAGAGCCTGCAGTGCAGTGTCAGACTCTGAAGCTTTATTTGTCCGCAGCTCAATTTATACAATGTTGTAAAACTGAGGCAGGGAAATGGGTTTATTCTCGGTTATCTCT
>PVLC010012868.1:0-43189 GCA_004027655.1 Graphiurus murinus
AAAAAAAAAAAAAAAAAAAAAAAAAAAAAAAAAAAAAAAAAAAAAAAAAAAAAAAAAAAAAAAAAAAAAAAAAAAAAAAAAAAAAAAAAAAAAAAAAAAAAAAAAAAAAAAAAAAAAAAAAAAAAAAAAAAAAAAAAAAAAAAAAAAAAAAAAAAAAAAAAAAAAAAAAACAAATAGGGTCTCACTGAGTTGCTAAGGGCTTTGCCAAGTTGCTGAGGCTGGCCTTGAACATGTGAGCCTCCTGTCTCAACCTCCCAAGTACTTGGACTATAGGAGTACACCACTACGCCCAGTTTAACAAATGGTTTTGAAATGGAAAAGCTTGAATATTAGTAGAAGTCCAGGCCACAAAATAGTTAAAGTATGTTGTATTAGAGATTTGCTGAGTGGATTTTGTCTTGCTTAGGAAATGGGAGAAAAGAGAAAAATGGCTGGGCAGAAAGGAGGTGATATGAGCTGAGGCGAGGCTCAGGAATCGATTGGTGGCATACAAGATGAGATCATTACTCAGTACCTAAAATTTGGGAGAGCCGGGTCGGCAGGCACACTGTGAAAGCAAACTGGTGATCGTACATGGAAATTAGGGGGTGGCTGGTTTTAGGGTTGGTTTCACCCGTAGGTGCAGGTGAATGCAAGAGTCTGCCACCAGGTACCTGACTTCCAAAGCTTGAACCTGCCACTGACTGTTTGGTTTCAGAAGTGAATTTCCTGAAACGAGATATAATTGATAAAACTATTTTAAAGCAGATTTAGTATTTATTTGTTGCTATGACTATGGCACTACCATTGGTTGATTTAATTGTTTTATAACCAGTTCTGGTACTTCTTACCATAGCATAAATCTCAATCTTTTCCTAGGAGTATAGGGTGTTACTTTTATCATCTCAAAGGCCAGGGGAGATTTCCTGGTGGGGAGAAGCCAAAGGATATTTTACAAATGGCAAAGACATGCCCAGTGTTTAAGTAGAAGCCGTTGGCATTGTTACAAACACCTCCATTCTGTTTCTGCTTCCAAATCTTCACTAAAGCCAGCTATGTTTATGAGTGGTTTGTATTTGAGGGGAGATTTTCCTCCTCACTGAAATTGAGGAGAGGGTTGGGTTGTACACATATATGAGCTTATTGTAGATAAAGGTTAGCAGTCAGAACCTTGAGGAAGAAATGACCACTCAGCAATACTTACAGAGGACCTACCTGTGCCAGGTATTGTTCTAGTGTCTTGAGGTACAATAGTTAATAGAATAGAGATTCCTGTCTTTTTTCTTTTTTTTCTGGGAGGGGGAGTGGTTCAGTAATATACAATAACATAAACTGTATACCATGTCAGAAGATACATGAAATCAGAGAGAGATGAATCCAACCCCAAGTTTTGACATAGTGGTAAGAATAGACCTTGCTACCAAGGATTACACACTAAAAGTAATCAGTAGGTGTCAAAAATGTCTACGCAAGCTGATATTAGTCTGCTAGGGGTTAATCATAAGAAAGTACCACCGACTGGGTGGCTTAAACAACAGAAGTTTATTTTCTCACAGATTTGGAAGCTGATAAGTCCACAATCAGCACACTAGCAGGTCTGGTTTCTCCTGAGGCCTCTCCTTGGCTTACTTATGGGCAGGTACTTTCTTACAATGCCCTCACGTGGTCTTTTCTGAATATGCACATGTCTCTCTGTCCAGGTTTCCTCTTCTTAATAAGTGAAGCTCAAACTCTTGACACTGAGAGATCTCTGAAGTAAAAGGATTTATTGAGCCATTGAGCCATTACAGGTGTCAGAAAGAAATGACCAGTCCTATGACAAGTTCTCATAACTCCCTGTGACAAGGCCAGGTAGCAATTGGAAAAATGTCCTGTGGATTAAAGCTAAGAGCGTTTAAAAATTATTGATTGATTGATTGATTGAGGTACCAGATTTTGAACCCAGGGGTTTTCTAACTCTGAGCTATACCTCCAGCCTTATTTTATTTTTTTAGTTTGAAATAGGGTCTCACTAAGTTGCTGAGACTGTCCTCAAACCTGCAATCTTCCTGACTTAGCCTCCCCAAGCTCCCAAGTAGAGGGATTACAGGCATGACTCACCATGTCCTGCTCTCTCTCTCTCTCTCTCTCTCTCTCTCTCTCTCTCTCTTTTTTTCCTCAATAATATAAACTTGGGGAAGGTAGAAATAAGTTGTTTACATTGAACATACATTGACTATAGATAAGAAGATCACGATTATGTGAAGCAGGAAAGCTGTAGGATGGAGGATAGGCCATCATAGAAGTTATTGTTGCTTCTGAACTTGGTGGGGGTGTTGCCAGGATACAGTGGCACCTAGGGGGTCAGGATGGAATTTGGCTTAAGGTTTTAATTTACATTAAAGAGTTTGAAAGCTGTTTTTTGTTCTTTCAGGTCTGTAGCTTATTAACCAATTAATACACACACACACACACACACACACACACACACACACATCTTTCCTCCATCCTGGTGCTTTATAATTAAATTTAAGCTGAGCATGGTGGCACATGCTTGTAATCCCAGTTCTTGGGAGGCTGAGATAGGAGGATTGCAGGTTTCTGGCCAGCCTCAGCTACTTAGTGAGGCCCTCTGCAATTTAGTGAGAACCTGTTTCAACATAAAGAATGAAATAGGACCATGGGTGCAGCTCAGAGGTAGAATGCCCCTGGGTTCAATCCCAGTACCCCTCCAAAAAATACAATAAAATAAAATTAAAAAATTAGAATATCTGAGATTTCTTAGTATAAGGGCACCAGACATAGAGGATTAGAACCCCATCCTAAAGACTTCAGTTTAACTTCATCACCTTTTAAAGATCTTATCTCCAAATACAGTCATATGGATTAGGACCCACCCATAGGACTTCATTTAACTTTAATTCCCTATTTAAAAGCCCTATCAAGTTCAACATAGGAATTTTGTGAAAACAGCATGGAGTATAATGGATACACTTGAAAACTATTTCAAGGGAACTTGAAAACTATTTAACATATTTTAAATAGTCACCCATTTGTGTATTGTATATGAAAAAATATAATTATTATTGTAGCCTGGAATATGATTTCTGTCTGCATCCTCACTGCTGTGATTCAAAACACCTAAGTGCTACAACTTACAGGAAGGAAGATGTATTTGCTCACCATCCTGGAGATTTCAGGGGTTCATGTAAGGCCAGGTAAAATGTGCAGAGCTCAGGGCATGGTGTGGAGAGTAGAGTGTTCAAGGACTCCACCAAAACATCATGGAGGCCAGAAGCAAGAAAGACAGAGCAAGGGGAGGAGAAACCACATATAGTCATCAAGGCCACACCCCCAGGGGCCCCTCCTCAGCAACCAAGCCTCCAACATGGTTGCTTTGTTTTCATGAGGTCTATGGGGATTCTAAATCCAAACCATAACAGATATCTCAGATTTTAATTAGCCAAATCCAACTAAACAAGATTTTTCTACATAAGTAATCATTTATCAAATAGTTTTTATGACTGGGTAGATCATGATCATTTTTTTACTACCTTCATGACTGTTTGATTCAGCGTTATTTAAAAGTAGGCTGACACTTCCGGTAAACTATGAGATAATCTGTATTTCCCCCAAGCAAACAGCTAGTGATACCTGACCTAGTTTATACAGCTTTTTTTTTTTTTTTTCGGTACTGGGGATTGAACTCAGGAGCGTTCTACCTCCGAGCTATACCCTCAGCCCCTATTTTTTATTCTTTATTTTGAAACAGGGTCTCCCTAAGTTGCAGAGGGCTTCACTAGGTAGCTAAGGCTGGCCGAGAATCTGGATCCTCCAGTCTCATCTTCCCAAATGCTGGGATTACAAGCGTGATACAGCTTTTTTATTTATTGTTTTTTTAGACTTGTTTTTCCACAAAATCGTGCTTTCCAAAATTTATCATGCATTAGAATCACCTGGAGGGTTATTAACACTCAGATTTCTAGGGTCCTACCCCTGAGCTTTTGATTGAGTAGGAATAGGATGAGGCCTAGGAATTTGCATTTTTATCAGGTTGGGAAAGGTTCTCCAGAAAAACGGAACCAATAGAATGTGTTCATATATATAAATAGATTTGTTTTAGGCAATTGGTTTTTGCATTATGGCAACTAGCTTGTTCAAAATCTGCAGTTTAAATCTGAGGCCTATCTTGGTAACAATTCCTTTTATCCTAGGGAAGTCAGTCTATTGTTCTAAAGAGGCCTTCAGTGGATTGGACAATGCCTCCCCACATGAGGAAGAGCAATCTGCTTTACTCAGAGTTAACTGTTTTTTGTTTGTTTGTTTTTTGTTTTTCCTTTTGTGGTACTGGGAGTTGAACCCAGGGACATTATTCAACTTCCAAGCTACACCTCTAGTCTTTTTAAAAATTTTTTCATTTTGAAAAAGAGTCTCCCTAAAGTTGATGAAGGCCTTACTAAGTTGCTATGGCTGGTCTTGAACTTGTGATCCTCCTCTCTCAGCCTCACAAGTATTGGAATTACAGGCATGTGCCATCACGCCTGGCCCTCTGGTTTAAATGTCAATCTCATCTCCTAACAAAAACATTCAGAATAATGTTTGACCAAGCCATGGCCAAATCAAGTTGACACATAAAATGAAGCTAAGAGTAATCATTTGAAGTAGATGGATGTTGGCAAGTCAACCTCCATGATCATTCCTTCTTCATTTCTTCAACCCAGAATTGTACTGAGAAGCACAACCCTAGGCCTTTCTGTTGATCACCAATAAGCAACTGTTAAAATAATCTAGACTATCTATAGAAAGCTACAGTTTATGTTACTGTACATTCTTTTGTTGTGCCTACTAAATTTCCATGAGTGGTTTCTTCTAGTAAAATTTTTCATATAGAAAATAGAAACGAATTAATATACTTTGTGAAAGGATTTAATCTTATCTTGCCACTCGACTCAATGCCAACAAAAATAGACTTTTAAACAGGTTGCGGTAGAAATTATCCCATTCTCTGAGATACATAAGTGATTCACCTCACTTCATTAGTTGATTTATTAAATGAAAGGATCTAACTAAATAAATTGTTTTGTAATGTGAATGATATCTTTTCATTTTCTTTATATTGATGGGTTTTTTTTTTATATGATACTGAGTTTCCTTAAGCCTAAAGTGAGTCCTTACTCCTCTACACTGTTGGTAGGATTACAAATTAGTACAGCCTTTGTGGAGATCAGTGTGGAGATTTCTCAGAACATTGGAAATGGATCCACCATATAGTCCAGCTATACCATTCCAGGATATCTTTCCAAAGGAACTAAAATCAGAAAATTATAGTCATATATGCATATCCATGCTTATAGCAGCACAATTCACAGTAGCCAAATTATGGAACCAGCATAGGTGTCCATCAACAGATGAATGGATTACAAAATTATGGGATATACACACAGTGGAATTCTACTCAGCAAAATTATGTATTTTCAGGAAAATGGATGGATCTGGAGAACATTATGCTAAATGAGATTAGCCAATCACAGAAAGTGAAGGGTCATATGTTTTCTCTTGTATGTGGGAAGTTGGGGAGTAATCAGGATACCAGAGAGACTTCAGATAACGGAGCAGAAACTCCAGTGGAGTCAGGGAGATGGTCTAATGGAAGGGCAGAGGGATAGGGAAGATTAATGAAGAAATCACTTCTATTGACATATACATATGTGAGAACACCAATGTCAATCTCAGTACCCTGTATGGGGCAGGGAGTATTGGAGAGGGAGCTGGGGGAAAGCCCGCCAAGTGCTGAGTGCATGTATGTCACTATTACTGTGAACTACATTATTATGTGAGACTACAATGCACCCATAAAAGTATAAATAATAAAGTGAGTCCTTGTAAGAAATATATCCTGACAGTTCATTTACACACTGTTTTCTTCTATTTCAGAGCTGACATCTTTTCAGAAGGATGTACTTCATCACTTACATCAGAAGAAAATGAAGGTAACTTTGGAGGTAGAATTTTACCATCAGATGAAGTAATATGGGCAGGTACC
This sequence comes from Graphiurus murinus, assembly GCA_004027655.1. Classification (NCBI taxonomy): domain Eukaryota; kingdom Metazoa; phylum Chordata; class Mammalia; order Rodentia; family Gliridae; genus Graphiurus; species Graphiurus murinus. The sequence goes on from PVLC010012868.1 coordinate 6,002, forward strand.
AACGTAAGTGACTATAAACTAAATCACTTTTGTGAAAGTCATGTGCCATCTTCAATTGGGACCAGCTCATCTTCGTCATTGTTTCACACCAAAGCAAGGGAAATTCTTCTAAGCCATAGTCAGCATCCAGAAAATGAATCTGGAACAGTACAATTTTCCTCAAAGAAATTATTTTCAATAATGAAAACCAATAAAAGTAAAAATTTGGAGTTTCCTTCTTCTGATCTTAGATTTTCAAAAACTTCTAATTTCACTGTAGAAAATGAAGATCTCAATGTGGCATCGTGCCCTCCTGCCCATTTAATTCTTTCTAGAGACCAACTTAAACTTCTGGAAGAAAATGTGAGAAATCAAATTCCTTTGAAACCCAAAGCTATGTTAGAGAGTACAACTTTTTATCTGTGCTCAGGATCTGAAGAGTCCTTGATTCAGAATCAACATTCTGTTGAGATGGTGATTTCTACCCAAGCACAAGATTCTTTCCCAGAACAAAATGCTATTCAGAATCAAGGGTTTTATGAAGCACAGTTTACTAGTCAAGCCCAACAATTTATTCACAACCAAGAATCAATCAAAAGCCATCTTGATATCCAGGCCAGCTATTTTGCTCAGTCTCAAGATTTGATGAGGAAACCATTTCCCAGCAGCACAGAAGACTCCTTCCAGGCCCAAGATATGGGTATGAGTCCACATTTCACCAATGTCCCCTGTATTGTTAACACACAAGATTCATTTGAGGGCCTAGAGTCAGATGGATACTTAGGTGAGGCCCAATATTCTGTGTGGCTTGAAGATTCAAAGGAGATTAAATATTCAAACAAGGGACAAAATAGTATTCATAACAGTGCTGAATTTCTAGTTTTAACTCTGAGTCCATATTCAGTTGCTGAAGATATGCCACAACTAAAGAGAATTATGCCAAAAGACCAGCAACAGATTGCTTCATCAGAATTAAACCAGTATTTTATATATAGCTCAATTCCTCTTTCACCTACCATTAAAGGGCAGAAAAACAGAAGAAAAACACCAGATGATAAAAGCAAGCTCAGTCTTAAAGTTCTATCTCTAAAAGAAAAGAAAACACCAAGATCACAAGTATTTAAAAGCACAGTATTTCACATTTCAAAAAATAGGAATGAGTTAGGATGTGCGAGTAATAGTAAGAAGGAAAAATTACATCAAAGGAAAAGTATATCAGATATGGTTTTGCATCTTATTTCTGTATCCAAGCTTATTACTCCTGACATTAAAAAGTATTCCAGAAAAAAACGAATGACAGCCATGACAGACTTAATAAAATGTGGAAATTTTTTGCAGAAGCAAAAGAAGTCACTAGATACAGAGAAAATCAATTATGCAGGTTCTCAGGTTGAGAGAGGACTCTCAAGCATTATTAAAAATGCAAATGACAGAGAAAATGAAAGACCAAAAAACATTTCACCAGAAATGCTACCTCAGCTAAAACAGTCTTTTGTGGTCAATTCTGATGAACAAAAAGCACCTTGTTCATCATTAGAAACAGATCAGAAGAACAAAGAGTCTTCTGAAGTCTCCATTAAGCAATTATTGGACCTGTCTACTCCACAACATGAGATGTCTTCAGAAGAAGGTATATCAGAACCTAGGCAGAAACCTCCTTCGTCTCTTAAAACAGAATCCAAAAGGGGAATGGAAGTTCAGGAGGACATACAAAGTACAGAGAATTCCCATCTACAGCTTTCAGATGAAGAGAAGTTCCCAGCTAGTACACCAGACAGGCAGGGGTGCTTTCCGAAGGAAAATACAAAGCGACCAAAACATTCTCTGGGAATTGTTCTACAGTTGTCAGATGTCAGTTTTCTCATTTCTGAAGCCCAAAAGCATAAAGATAGTGAAGAATTAGAAGATATAAAAATTCAGGTGAGTACAGAAAGTGTAAATCTGAAGCAAAAGAGACCGCTAATACTTGACATTTCAGAAGCTGGTTATCTAAGTAAAAGTGAGGGACTGGAACACAACACTGGAAGCAAGAGAAAAAATATGCATCAGGATACAAATACCTCTGATTCAATTCATAATGTCACTTACATTACCATTTCTGAACCACCTGATATGGAAATAGATGGCAGATTAAAAGCCAAGACAGATACACCAACACTAAACAGGCTTAGTTATTCATCATTAAAGCAAGAGAAATTACCAGATGAAAAAAAATCGCAGAAGGTAAAATACATTGATACTAGCTCTGTATTTAAAAAGCCACAACAAGGTGACAGTGATCAGGAGGAACAAGAGGAACAAAACCAAGAAGAGGTTCCACCACTGACACAAGAAGTTAGGTTCAGCATACATCTAAAACCAATGCCCAAATATTTCAAATTTGAAATGGAACAGATAAGTTCAGAAAGGAGAAAAACTCAAAGTAAAAAGCAAGAAGTAGACTCACAAACTCTTTCTACACAAACTATTAGGTGTACCAGTCCATGTCCCACAACAAATTCATTTCAAGTTGAGAAACCAGAGCAAAACACAAACAGACCTACAGGCAGAGAAAGTGCTATAGATCTCGTGAATCCACTTATAATGCCAAAGAATGTGTCAGTTGGCGAATATTTAGTTGAAACAACAGAGTGTGGGGCCCCATTTGGTGGAAACCTCAGAAAGGCATTGGATGATCACATTGCAGAAGAGAAGGAAGGTTTAGAAAGAGATTTATCTGCAGTTGCTGTGGGACCTTTTGAAATCAGAAAAATTTTATCAGACACAAAACATGTCCTCAGTGTCAAACATGTAATTATGAAAGTGAAGAAGCCAGCAATTTCATTAATGCTTTATATCAACAGACATGCTACTCCAAGTCATAGAAAAAAATTGGGAGACAATTTTGAAATCATAATTAAACAGATGCTGCAAGGTGAAGTTTTGGCAGAAGTGCTTCCCGATGTTTGCCCTCACAAGTCTATTTTACCCAATACTGGAATGAATAGCAGTTTAAATGCAGAGAATGACAGTGACATCAAGCTAATACAAGAAAAATCCCAAGTTGAAGGGAAAGAAAAGTATTTGGACTCCATTAACAAGGAAAATGAATCTGAAAACACACTAGAACCTAACTTGGAAGATGAAGTGAAAGGGGTCAAAGAAGCTGTCCCTCAAGATGGCCGGGACTTCAGATCTGAGGTGCAGCCAGTGAAGGAAATTAAAACAGAGAAAGAAATGCATCATCCACTTCCATTTACAGAAACCATTAAGGAATCTATTCACACCCCCAGAATTGATCCACCTCATGTTGAGAATGTGAAGAGAAGAGAAGACTTTCCACTCAGTGCAGATGGGGAGCCACCTCCTCCAGTATCAGCAGAATCACTAATTGGAGACACTTTAAGTCGAACGAAAGAAAGTAACATTCCAAGTAATGGGAGTGATATGAGGGAAACGCCTTACCATCTTGCAGAAGAAAAGACAGAATTACCGAAAGATTTACCAGCCACTTCCCCAGAGACTTCTCATTCTCAAAGAAAGAAAAACAGAATAAGATTTTCAAATGTAGCAAGTACGATGAAGCTCAAAACTATAAAAATGAAGGCCTCAGTCTCACAGAGTATCATAGGCAATAGAGAGAAGTCAGGATTGGACTTTAAGACCAAGATGAAAAAGGTAAGCCAAACTGAAGAATTGATAATTGAATGTCTAAATAATTGGGAATTGCGGGAATTCTGTCATGCCCAGTTAAAGCAAGGAAAACCAGCAAGTAAAAAATATGTTGATGTGTTTGTTAAGACTAGTGACAATAAGGAAAAAGTCCAAGATGAAAAGGAAGAGGAACAAAAATCTTTCCTAGAAGCATCTCCACAGCACAGCCAACACTTGTGGGCTGATGTATGTCAAATGAAGGAACTCGATGAATCAAACCCATCTCTGATCTGTTTAACACAGGAACTGCCTATGTATGGGCAAGATGTGGAGCACCAAACAGACTTCCCACAAGCTACTTTGGAGGATGGTCTCAAAATGTATCCTACAGCGGCTGAAGAACTACAGAAATCCAACAAAACAGAAAATGACTTAAAAGTCCCTGTGAGTCCCAAAGCAGAGGACTTACCACTTGATGAACTTAGCAACACAGCAACAGCGCATGGTTTAGCATCTGACAGAACCCCTAGAAAGGATCTAGATTCTTATTCTATGGAAGAAAATTCAGAGATACCAGCAGGTTTGCAAGTGACATGCCTGCAGCCTTCTGATTCCACTATAATGGCTTTTGTTTCTGAATCTAAAAGACAGAAAAAAGCATTAAAACTAGCAAGGAACCAAACACCAATGAGCCACACACTTAGAACTATGAGGGAAATAAAGCCTTCAATTTCACTTATGCTTAATGTCAGGTATAGCAAGGAACTGCAAAACAGTATTAAAATGATGTTGAATGATCTACAACAAAGGAGCAACCTAGCAGATGTGTTTTTGGACATCATTCACTTCACAGTTCCCATTTTGTCCCAAATCAGAATGAGGATAAGTTTAAATGTGGAGACAGATATGCAGAGCAAAGCTGAAAAGCAAGAGAGTTGTGTTGGGTTTTCACCTCCAAAGTATGGGGAAGCAATGGTTGATGTATTCTCTGCACGAGAAGATGGTGTGCCGTCTGATATAAGCTATCACAAAGAACAGGTCAATGGTAGTGAAAATAAAGAGACAGCAGTTTTGGATTTCTACATATCTACTTCACCTACATCTAAATGGAAGAGAAAATTCAAACAGTTTTCAGACAGGAAAACTTCAGTGAATCACAAATGTGGAATCCTGAAAGCAAAGAATCGGTTCATTTCATATATGCTCAATGTCAAGGGTGGTGCCAGTCCAAAGAAGAGAAAACGATTGGGCTATACCTTGACAACCCAAACAAAAGATGTGAATGAAGGTAAAGGAGTGGCAGATAAAATGTACTCTTTGACGACTATTACTCCTGATACTAATATGTACAGCAAGACAGAAACAGAAAAAGGTACACCAAGAGAAAAGAGATTCAGTTCTACACAAGTAAAGCAAGAGCTGTCACCACAGGAAGGGAATGTGACTGCAGATGACACCAAAGGAACCAATCTTCAAGATCAAGGAGAAGAAGAAAGTGAACAGGGGGCATTATTAAGAGTAATTCCACAGTATAGCCAACATTTTATATTCTGTTCAGGTGAGAGGAAAGATCATGACCGTTGCGAATTAAAAAACCAGCAAAGTAGAGAATTTCTGTTCGTTACAGAACAAGATGTCCCACAACAGATTCAACCTGCAGATCCAGGGCAAGGAGAGGGGCTGAAAGACAGCCTCCAGGTGCAAAATGGCACGCGAGGTACAGCAGGTTCAAAACCTCCTCTTCTAAAGTCAGAGGAATCCCCAGCTGGTGACGTTTTAATTGGTACAATAAAATCCAGCATCCCAACGGAAGGGAAGCATTTGGGGGAACCACATAGTCTGGGTGAAGAGGAAAAGTCAGAGTTTAAAAGTGATCCACCAGCAACTCTTCTGGAGTCTTTGAATCTCTCCACACCTGATCTACCTGAATCAAAAAGGCAGAGAAATACACTCATCTGTAGAGCCTTAAAAAGGAAAACGAGTCCCACATGTGTAACTATAAAGGCAAGGAAGATACCAATTTCAAAGATATTTAATATCCCACCGTATACCTGTCGAAAAAATGTACCTCCAAACATCCTAATCACAAAGATTATTGAATTTTTACCATGTTCTAGAGTCTTATCAGTTGGGTTATATATGGTTGTAATGAATGAGCCAATAGCAGAGACAAAGAAAAGATTAAGTGCACAGGAATTACCAGAAATGATTCTGGAGTCTTCAAATGTCTCCATGTTTGCTTTACCTGCACCTGAAAGAGAGAGAAACAATTTAAAACTTAGGGACAAGAGATATAAAATGTGTCCTAAATGTGTAACTTTGAAGACAAAGAAGGTACCAATCTCCAAGACATTTAAAATCACAGGATGTGGTATGCTAGGCCACAGAAGGCAATTCAGCTCCATATACATGTCAAAACAAGATAAAGGAGGGGCATATATATTCCTAAATGCCATTTGCTCTCTCATGCCTGTGCCTCTTGACATAAAAATGTGTAACAGAATAAAGGAGACAGGCATGCTGTGCATGACAGGATTGAGTGATGAGCTGCAGCAGAAAGAGCAATCAGCATACGAAGGGAGAGACTGGTGTGCATGTTCAGTTGATAAAGGCACTGATGGCCACAAGGGTAATAAAGACCAAGATGGAGAAGCGGCCCCACTGACTTTCCAACAACTGAATTTCAATGCTCATAAAATAAAGGAGCCTAACTTTGGGGAGTCAGGTCTAGAACTGAAGAATTCAGCAAGCAACGAAACCCCAGAAGCACTTACTACAGCTCAGGATCTTGCGCTTCAGCAAAAAACACTGGTTGCACCAAGTGGATTAAATTCTTTTTCTTATTCTATTCTGAATTCGTTTCAACTTGAGAAGCTACCAAAAAGAGAAAAATCACAAACTGGCTTAAATGATACATGGATTGCAGAGACTTCATCTCCAATGCCAGGAAAATCAACTAGTGAAGTTTTAATTGTTACAACAAAGGATCACATGCAATTTGAAAGAGGTCCTGGGATGGATTTTGCTAGTTCTACTCTGGAGGGTGATGTAAGTTTACAAAATGATTTACAAGTTAGAACTCCAGAGACTTTTGATTTTTCCATGTCCAATTCATCTGAATTCAAACTTTTTGAGAGGCCTAGCATCCCTAGGAGTGGTGCCCTTAGTCACAGAAAGAAAAAGAAATTACTATTGGAAAATATGACGAAAGAAACATCTCAAGATATTTCAGATCAATTTCTGAATACCTTTTCTTCTACACCTATTTCACCTGGCATCAAAATGCATAAAAAAATAGAAGGAGCAAAAAGCCCATTAAGAAAAACAGGTGATATTATACAATTTAACCAAGAAGAATTGAAAAAATCATATGCATATACTTTTAATAAATGGAGCATCTCAAGCAACATATTAGAGGGACAATGGCAAAATGAAGAAGAAAGGCAGGGCAAAGAAGTTTTATTTGAAACAGGTCTACAATTCCTGAGCAGTACAGAAAGTAGAAAAGATCAAAGTCTGGTTATTTCAGAGAAAGATGGATGGCAACAAACACTGGCTTCAGAAAACATACTGGAATCTATTTGTTCTCTAGTGACTCCATTTCAAACTAAAAAGCTAAAGAAAAACATTCCACTGCAAGAAAACATACCACATAAAATAGACAAAAGAGCTCCATGTTCAAAATCAGAAAAAGCAATGTTTGGTGGAACAGAATATAGTACTACATCTGATGGAAGTCCTATAAGGATGCTGGATGCCAGTACAGTTGCCCTACAACTTGAGAGAATAGAGGAAAACATAAATACACAAAAAATGGTAACATATGCAGTTGATCAAAATATCCTACCTACCAACTCAGGGAACATACTATTTGGAAGACCATATGATGAAAACTCGATAAAGAAACTGGGAGGTCATATTCCCAAGAAACATGAAGAGGTGCAAAGAGATTTACCAACAATGGCATCGGTGTCTGCTTTATCTGATGCCCAAAGGCAGAGAAATGTTTTAAAGTTTCCAGAAAGACGAGCTCTTATGAGTCCCAAACGTGTAACTATGAAGGCAAAGAAGCCTTTTTGTTCACAGATGCAGAATATCATTAAGTGTGGTCATCTATACCATAGGGAGAAACAAGAATTTAATTCAAAACCTAAGCTAAATGACATACAGCAAAATAAATGTATGGCTAACACATTTTTGTCTCCCATATCTGTCTCAACGGGTACCAAAATAGATAGTGAAATGCATAGCAGTTTAAAAGCAGAAATGGATAAACCAAGAGCAAACATAGATAGTCATGTGTGTTCAGAGTTGGAGAAATCACTGCACAATGGGAAAGTACAGAAGGCCAATCTGACTGATATACAAAGCAGATCTAGCCATGCAATGAAAATGAATGCACAAAGTGAGAAAACAGAGGAAAATATCCCCCAAATGACATCAGAATCAGTTCCATCCTGCAGCCATCACTTCTGTTTCAGAGCATATCAGTTGAAAGATCTTAGTGCTCACAAACTAGAGCCTGATCTGAAGGGGTCAGAAGGCAGACAGACTCAGAATTTGTCCTTTAACGCACAAGAAGCAAATCAAGAAACACACCTTCGAGAAACAATTTTGGAACCTGTTTCTAAATACGGGATGAATTTTCTTCAAGTTGAAACAGTGGGAAAAAGTCCCCCTATGCAGAAAGGAATCAAGTGTGTGGTAGGTCTAAAGGCTCTAGCATGTGGTATATCCTGGGATGGAAATTCTAGAAGGAAATGGAAGAGTCCAATTTCTGGAAGAAAAACATGGAATCAAATGGATTTATTAAGAATAGTTTTACAATCGTTGGATTTATCCAGCCTTATATCATCTGAATCTAAAAGTGAGAGCTACACATTGCCCAAAAAGGACAAAAAAAGCATAATGAGTCCCAAGAATATAACTTTTAAGGCAAAGCAACCTACAATTTCAAAGTTGCTTCGTATCACAAGGTATCCTCTGGGAGGCCATAGAAAGAAAAGGTGGCACAATGTTGAGAAGAAAATGAGAGAGATAAAATGGTATGGAAGTGTAAAAGAGGCCTTACTGAGTGCCATCGAAGATTCTAGGAGTCTACCACCCAACTCGATGATTGAAACACTCTCCTTTGACACAACCGCAAGGACTACTCTATCTGACAGAACACTTCGAAAAACTTGGGGTCATCATCTTGCAGAGGAAAAGGCAGAGGTACAAGAAAACTTAGCTGCAACTTTCTTGGGGCCTTCAGATTTTTTCACGCCTGTTTTATCCAACTGTAAGAGTCAGGTAAACACACTACGGTTGCCAGAAAATGAAATTATATTGAATCGCAAATGTTTGACTAGGAAGGGAAAAAAGAAGACACCAATCTCGCAGGTACTTAAGCTCAAAGGATACTTCACCACAAAATACAGCAATAAATTTGAATCCAATTTGAAAACCAAAATGAAAGCAGTGTGGCAAAGTAGAAATATGACTGACATATTTCCAAATACCATTTACTTCTCTAACAATAAAAGGCGAAAACACCTCAAAATGGAGATAGACATGACAGGATCAAGGTTTAATCATATGTGGCTAACACATGCAGAGACACCAGTTGGAGGCACATCATGGTATTCCGGTTCCAGTGACAGGAGTGGTGCTTCCAGCTTTTTACAGGAAGCAAAACTACATAATCGAGAAAGTGAGAAAGAAAAACAAGAACCTTGTTCAATAAAAATGGGTCCATTCCACATAAAAAACTCAGTAGTAAACTCACATCCTAGAAAGGAACCTGATCCTGAAAAATCAGAAGGCAAGCTTTTCAGAGAATTTTTTTCCCAAAAAAGCCAGATTAATGAAGGGAATGTGGGGGCAAATGTAAAAATAGAAAAAAACAAAAATGTACAAGAAAATCTCAGAGCTGGAGTCTTCAAGATGGAGAACTTACACAGTTGTGTGGAATTAAGTAAATCAACAAGTGATGCTCTATCTAGTCAATATGATATAAAGAGAATCGACCATTCTATTTTAAAAGAAAAAACTATATATCATTTGGCAGAAATTGTCACAAATTCTGTTAGCAGGCATTTACCGGTGTTAGGAGAAATTAAAAGAAAGATTGATAGCCTAAAAATAGCTGACATGTCCAATCCTAAGTGTAAGATTTTGAAGGCAAAGCAATCAGCTGTTTCACAATTACTTAACCCTGCAGGCCATGCTGCTGTAAACATTAGTAAGAAACAGGAACAGACTTTTAAAGCCCCAAAGATAAAAGTAGAGAGGCACCATGCTATATTATATGCTGAGATAAAATCTATATATGCTTCAGTGCCTATTCTACTATGTATGAAAATGAAGCACTCACCTAGCACCAGAGATACATATGAAAAGCCTTCTGAAAGGAGAAATGCCCCAAAGAAAGCCAATATTAGGAAAAAAGAAGAGAATGGCCAACAATTTTTGTTTAGAAAAGCTCCACAGAATTTCTTGTTATTTGAATTTGGAGCAGAGCAAATGAGAAAGCCTGGTGCTTTCAAATCAGAAGCACCTTTAATCAATATAGTGTGCCCCAAGAACATCACTCCTCAGAACATAGAAATGTATTTAATCGATCTAGAAGCAAAGATGAAAGCTGTAAAACAGTTTCGTCCAGAGTCTGTCTTTTTATCTAAGATGCATGCTCTTCAAATTGAGAAGCAGAAGACCAAATTTAAAACTGCAAACCGGAAAAGAGTGACAAATCCCAAGATTCTTGCACTGAAAAAGAAACAGCAAGAGTCTTCTATCTCAGAAGTTATCGGGAGTTGTCCTTGTGCCTACTTACTTACGTGTCGTAAAATTATAAGGTCTGAAGGTAAGGCAAAAACGACAGACGTCACTAGGCACACCAAACAGGTAAAACTGAAGGCAAAGAGAAAACTTGCTTCCCGGTTGCTTGGATATGGTTCTGAAAACAATAAAAAGGAGCTGAGAAGGAACATTCAGCAACAAGAGCCATTCCAGTTTCATAAAAATGTAACAAATAGAGTTCTGAAAGCCATGTTTGATTCTATTTGCCTTGTGTCTCCCATTGAAAAACTTACAGAAGTGAAAGTGGAGAAAGACAAGCTGAAAGAGAGGGTAAGCATTTTTTCTCAGCGGAAGCTGAAGAAACCACTAAATGAAAGGCAAGTGTCATCGTCAGGATGTCTCGATATGTCCAGCATCATTGGAAAACTGAAGGAAAATATTAGAGAAGCAGAACAATTCCACCAAAGCATTTTAGCAGACAAGCAGCGACAATACACGCACCCATTAGAGATCAGGTCACAACAAACGGAAGAGCATGGTGTCAAATTTGAAAATGTGCCCCCAAAAGCCTGTTTTGAACCAATTTCTCAGAAAGATGAAACTGATTGTGCTGGACTTGATCATGTCAAATCAAAAGTTGATTTGGAAAGAGAAGTACATCCGATTATATTTTCACAGAACAGAGAAATCAATTACAGTAGGCTTGATACCCCAAGAATTAAACCAGAAACAAAACTTGAATCTCTCATTGCACAAGGAGTGAAACAAAGAATTGTGGACTTGACTGAACACTCAGTTTCAATTCGAGGAGGATCAAAGAAAATTGGTAGGTCATTAAGTTCAAAAGGACAGGATGCATTCCTTACAGGGAGGGATGCTTTTCAACAGACAATTTTTAAGAAGCAAAAATGGCAGAAACCAGAAAGTATTTCCATGATAGACCTGGGGTCTATTTCCTGTCCCATTAGGGAACCTCTTCATTTGGAAAACACAACACAGGTAGCTAAGGAAGGAGATGAATATATCAACCAAAAAAATACTCCACGTCTATTGGGAAGAGAAGGATTAAAAGGAACTGATATCTTAATAGGTTCCAAAGGAAAGAAATTTCATACAGAATTAAAGAGTCTGCACAAAACTTGTGCAGTGCAGAGAAGATGTGTGAAACCAGGTCACATGTCTAAAAGTACTCTGGATTCTGTATCTTCTCCCATTAAGGACTGTCTTCATTTAAAACATGCAGTGAGTACAACAAGGAAACAAAATAGTAGCATCTCTCTAAGTTCCAGTGTAAATGCACAAGGAAAAGAGCAACCAGAATTAACTGGTATATCATTAAAATCAAATAGAAAGAAAGTAGACTTTTCAAAAAAATTGAAGGTGAAGCAACTGAATATGTATAACAAGAACAGAGAAATGATTCTGGACTCTGTTTACTGTTGCATAATGCATCACATTCATATTGAAAATGCAGAGAAACAATTCTCAACAGCAATGTTACAGTCAAAAGTCTTGAACACAATGGTAGGGAAAGCATCAAACGAAGTTAGTATTCCAATAGACCAACCCCCATGTACAAAAGAATTTAATCTGTGTATTGAAGGACGAAAAGAACACCAGCCAGAAAGTATATGTAAGCCGTTTCCAACATCTGTTACTCACCCTCTGATGGATATATGTCAGATTACACTGCAGCAGATAAAGAAAGCATTAAAGACAGTAGATGGTCTAGGGTACCACACTACAAATACAGAAAAGGGAAAACAGCAAGAAAAATGTACTCTTCAACAGCTGGCATCTCCCTTCACAAAAGATCTACTTCAAATTAATATCCCAATGCAACAATTAAAATTGAATACTCTAAATATTATGCATCATGACTATCCAACTTTACAGACTGGAAACCCATTAAAGCAAATGTATATTACAGATGGATACACTCAAGAAAAGGGAAAAGGACAAAACCAGCACCTGTCAATTTCCTATGGCAACTTTGAGGCACATCTGTCTTACCCTCTAACTTATCCCTGTCTCCAGACACATTTAATGCCTCAGACAAAGGAAGTATTCTCAGAAGTAGGTAATGTGTCAAGCAGGACAAAAGGACTAGATTTGTTTTCTACAGATCAATTAAGTACTCTGTATAGGTATGGGCTGGAATGTACTCTGCCCTCAATTACTTCAAGGCAAATGAAAAAACACAATCTACTGCTGCCTTCAGAACCATACACTAAAACTAAAAAAGATCTCAATCCTTTATTTTCCAAAGGAAAGCAATCATCAGATGGGGCGGCAATTAAGTCAATATCAGGTAGTAGCACATCCAAACTAAGAATTAGAAGGAGGGTAGAATTACAAAAGGCAACTCATAAGGAAATATATCTGCCTAAAATATTTTTACAGTCTCTTTCTCTGTGTATTTCTCTTCTGCATGAAGTTGGACAAGAGAAGGGTAGCATAACACAGGGAGTTAGGAGGGACATAATATGCCCCCAAAGAGGAGCTCTAATGTTGGACAATATAGTCAGTGCTACTGACTGTTATACCACAAGAAACAAAATAGAACCGCAGTGGAATGTAAAAGAGAAATTAATGAATATAAATCATATAAAAGGGAATCCAGGTTTAGTTGTGACAAAAACATATGGGCCCACCCCTTCTTTACCCTACTTCGAATTGGAGAAAGAGAAAATGGATGGGGTTATCTCAGATAATGTAAAAAGAACAAGGCAAGATAGAGGAAAGGCAGTAGAAATAAAAGGAACAACAATCCCTAACATTACTTTGAAGACTGGGATATCATCACTGTCACCTATCCTCAATAAAAAGGAATCACTTTTGCCCTTGGGCATTCCAAAACCACAAATCAAGGGTCAAGAAGATAGGGATAAATCAGATGTGAAGCCAACAAACCTGTGTACTCCCTTACCATTTCTATCACATCCTAACTTGAATTTAAGTATAGAAGAAGGAAAAGCTAAGACAGGAATACTAAAGAGTTGCCTCCCACCACTAATAGCCCAGACATCATCAAGTGTCAGAACAGTATCGTTTACAGAGCCAACTAATAGTGATCGCTTGAATGATATAAGAGAATCGAAATGTTTGCCCCAGAAGAAGGAAGCTAAAGAAGGTATGGTGGATGTGAACGATATAATTGGCTTCATGTGTATCATTCTGAAGGGAAAGAAGTCACCTTTAAAACAGTTACATAGAAAGAAACCACAGTGGAGCAACAGGGAACAAAAGAAAATTAAACGGAGAGATAAAAAAAATCTAGATGTAATTGAGAATAAACCCTGGAGTTCCATTCCTTCTTCACCCCACTTGGAATGGGATCCTAAAATAAAAGAAGTATACACACAGGGACTAGTAAGATTCTGTCTTCCATCGCTGACCCTCCAGGAATTGTCAGATAAAATGGGAGTGTGTGAGAGGCCAACTAAAGATATTCTAAGTAGTATACGAAGAGAAAAAGACAGAGTAGAAATAGCTTCTGAAGAAACAATGCATTCCAAAAGAATAGCTTTGAGGGCAAAGCAGTCTTCAGAGTGGCAGGAAGTACAGTTGAAGGCTAAAGAAAAAGGAGAAAAGATGCAGGGAGATAAACAAGTTGAGATTCGGGGCAAATCCTCCATCTTTTTTCTGCCTTACACTGAAGTAGACACAAGGATAAAAAGAGATAAAGATGCACAAATAAAGACCAGAGCCTCTTTTCTACAACCAATGCTCCAAGGATCATTACCTATAGGGACAATAACATATAAAAAGGCTACTTCTGGTCATTTCTGTAACAGTGTAAAAAATGCAATGGATCATATAATGCAGAAAGAAGAGGAGAGTGCAGCAGTGGAAAAAGCAATACCTATGAAGAAAAGCAAGTTATCAATTAAAGAGCAAGAGAAAAAGCCACAGAAAATTAAAGAGGACATCATGGACCCAAAAGATAAAGGTTTGGAAAGAAAGAAAGCACTTTCTCAGGACATACCATTGAACTCAAAAGAGCAAGGGAAAATGGATTCACAAGGTTTGGAGCAAAGGGAACTGGAAAGAGTTAAAGAACAAGAGGAAGCGGACTTGAAAGGGAAAATTAAACAACAAGAGAAAATGTATCTAAGGGGCCAAGAGCAAGGGATAATGGATCCAGAAGGCAAAAGTCAAGAGAAAATGGATCTAGATAGTAAAGATCAAGGGAAGAGGGATAAAACAATTGAAACACAAGGAAAAATATATCTAGGAGGCCAAGAGCAAGGGAAAAGGGATTCAGAAGGCCAGCAGCAAAGGGCAAAATATGAAGAAGGTAAAAAGGAAGGAAAATGGGATCAAGGTCAAGAGCAAGGGGAAGCAGGTCCAGAAAGTGAGGAGCAAGAGCAATGGGATCAACGAGGAGAAGATCAAGGGGAAGTCAGTCGATGCCATAGAAAGCAAGGGGAAAGAGATCTATGTAATGAAATTATGCAGCAAGTAACTCTGCGTGTGTATTTTCCTTCTAAGTCCTTGCTAACTGATAATGAAGGAGAAAGAAAAGACACACAAGGAATAAAGCGATCTGCTGCTTTAGAACTACAGCTCCAGAAATCACTTGATGTAGGGAAAACAGCACACACAAAGTCCATGGGCTTTGACAAACCACATGGTGTAGAAACAGTACAGGAATACAAGGCAGAGAAAGTGGTGGAGAGAGGGAAAATAGTAGATATGAAAGATAGAATGCACCCTGAGCGTGCAACTTCCAAGGCAAAGCAACTACCACGTACCCGTGTAGCCAGTATCACTAGCCATAGTGGCCTCCAAACTAGAGAAGAACCGACTAAGATAAAAGAAAAATCCGAACATGTGCAGGAAAGAAAAAGTGAACTTTATGGGAAAGTAGACAAAGGGATACAAGTTGGGGAAGAGAAAAAAAGAGTAAAGGGATCTTTTCTCCCACATTTACAACGTATGGAATCATCAGATGCAGGGAAAGTAAAGGATACAGCATCATCTTTAAGTGGTATCTCCTGCATTTCAGAAAGAGCAAAATGCATGGCACGTCTAGAAGAGGATAAAGCAAACATTTTCAAGAAGGCCACAATGCATTCCAGGGACAGAGCTGTGAAGGCAAAGGAATCACCCGTTCCCAGTATATCCAAAACAAAGCACCTGCAAGTGAACGTCACAGAGCAAAGGAAACAGAGTCAGAAAGGTAGTGAGCCAACAGCTACGCTTCTGAGCAGAGCTCGTTCTTCTGCCGTGTCTTCACATCTCTTCAAATTAGACACGGTAAAAGAGGAACCAGGAACATCAGAAAGTGATGTACCACATTCTGTACTCCAGAAATCATTGCCTTCAGGGAAAATAGCATTGTCAGCATCCCTTGCTGGTGATGTAAAGAAAAGGAAACAGTGTCTAACACAAGGAAAAGACAGAGTCCAAACCACAGACGCACGTGGCTCCATGCAGCCCCATGACACAGCTTTCAAGGCAAAGACATCAACACCTCCTAGTGTGTTCAGTATCAATGAGAAGAATCCTCTGAACAAGAGAGAGGAGCCACAGTGGAGCCTTAAAGACAAAGCAGGACAGAAGCAAGAAAGAACATGGTATCCTCGTGTCCGGACGAACATTTGTCTTTCCATGCCATCTCCATCTCACTATGAATCCTCTATTTCACAAATAAAGGTCCTTATGCCACCAGGTATAGGGGAAATCAGACACATAGATTCAAGTAGAGGTGTTAGCTCATGTAATGTGACATTAAAACCAAGTCAATATACGCAGTATAAAGAGGCAGATATCATGGTAAAAATGGAACACATTGAAGGTAGAATACAGCCCAAAAGAGTAAACTTGAGAGAGGAGACATCCCCACCTGCACATCAATACAATAAAAGGAAACTACTTTTGGATATTGAAAAGCAAAGGAAAGAAGTAAAGGCAGGTGGTAGTGAACTAGGAATGGTTCTGAGGAAAGCTCATGCTTGCTTACCTCCTCCATCTTGCCTGAGAAGGGACATTGGACTGCATAAAGAGGAAGGAGCACAAGGAGGGACACAATTCTCCCTTCCACCACTAAAGATTCAGGATGCATTCGATTCAGATGGAAAACCATATCCTGGGTCAGTGAATAGTTACACGTTAAGCCACAGTAAAGGATCAATACAACCAATAACACAGGAAGAAGAAAAAGATAGACTCAAAATAGATATAAAAGACAAAAATCTCCCCAAATATGTGGACTCGAAGGTAGGAAAATTGTCGCTTTCACATTCACTCTGTACTAGAGAATTGGCATGGAAAATCAAGGAAAAAAGGAGAAAGACAGAGGAAAAGAAAAATAGACTACTTATGGATCTGACAGATACAATTGGGAAATTGTCCCTCTCACAACTACAGTACATGGAATCATCAGATGTAGAGAGAAAAACACACCCCAAAGTAACTTATGGAGAATGTTCAAGTGCTGTAGAATCAAAAGAACACATGCTACAGAAGGAAAACAAGGATAGAGAAAAAGTTGTAGATATGGATGGCATCGTGGAAACCAAGGATATGTATTTGAAGACAAAGGAATCCCCTATATTAGATAGAGATAATTTAAGTGACCTTCAGCGCCAAACTAGAAAGCAAGAGGAAGAGGTTCAGGAAGTTAGAAGTGAGCCAGGTATAGCACTGACTAAGACTTCTACTGCTCTTCTTAATAGGCGTACCAAAACCAAGGAAGACAGCACACTTTCAGTAACAAGATCCTCCTTTCCAAGAGTAAATTTCCAGGAACCACGAGATTCTAAAGGAGGCATAGCTATAAAGCCAACTGATGGTGGTATTTTCATCAGTCTGCCAAAAGGAAAACAACACATGGTACAGAAGAAGGAAGAGGATGGAACAGAAATAGTGAAGATCATAATGTACCCCAAACAACAGGAAATAAAAGTGCAGGAGTGCAAAGATGAGCCAGGTGTGGTTCTGACCAAATCTCTTACTTCACTGAAATCTCTACCTCACCTTAAGTTGGATAAAAAAATAGAATTAGATGATGAAATGCTAAGACTTCCAAGATCTGCTTTGCCACGAATATCAAATGCAGGGGTAATAATCCCTACAGAGTCAATTTGTGGTAATATCCTGAAAGATGCTAAGTATAAAAAACAACATATGTCTTGGAAAGGAGAGAGAGATGGAGAAAAAGTAGCAAAGAGGAGCACACAGGTAACTTTGAAGTCAAAGAAATCACCTCCTTCCTACCAGCTCCACAGAACAGAACTACATATGAATATTAAAGGATACAAACAAAAAAAGCAGGAATGTCCAGGTGAACCACAAGATAAAGTTCTAAGAACATTTTATGTTGCTAAACCTTCTTCACCCAACCTTAAATCAGAGAACGCTACACAAGTAGATGGAGAACAGCTTGGAAGTAAAACATCTTCTCTGCTTCCATTAATGCTTTCAGCATTATCAGATGCAGAGAAAATAGATACAGAGACAGTAAGTGATGATGTAAGAAAAGGAAAACACTATATGTCACATGAAGGAAAAATGTATCAGTGGAAAACAGTAGATATGAGGATTGGGGTGCGTTGCAAAGGGGCAAGGACCTCACCAGTTTCACATATCTTTAATACAAAGGAATTTGTGTTGAATATAAAAGTGATGGAGAAGAAAGTGCACGAAGGTAAGGAGGAATCATGTGTAGTTCTGACAAGGACTTTTCTGTCCATACCAGCGGCACCTCTTTCTGACCTGGACTTGGAAAACAAAATAGACAAATGCACACTAGGAATGGCAAGATCCTCTTGTTCACAGCCAAATCTCCAGGATGCCCAGAAAACAGCAAATAGAGAGTCAGCTGCAGCAGGATACAAGGCAAAGCAAAAGTGGACCTCAGACGTCCTGATCAGTGCCCAGCAAAGACACGATTCTCTACCAGCTAAATCAAAAAGGGATTTAAATTCACAAGACGATAACACTTATTTCCCAGGATTGAGTACCATGACAAGTGGAAAAGGGCTGCAATTTTACTTAACAGGCCAAAAGGCTCAGCCAGAAAGATGCAAAAAAGAACTTTTTGATTCATTTCATTCTTACTCCACAATGGATGCAATTAAACTTGGAAATCTGAAGGAGAAAACTAAACTAATGGATAACTTAAGTCAGAAACTAAGTCCCAAGGTTTCAGTTTCGATGACAAGGAGAACATCCAAGAAAATATGTGTCCCATTAGGCACCCATCTAAGTTCAAAAGGGTATTCTGTTCCAGAGAGAGCTGCCCACAAACAAGAACCTTCGTCAAAATTATCTCTAGGATCTGAGGGTTCATGTAAGTCAGAGAGAGATAAACAAAGTAATGAGAGAAGCAGAGTGTTTTCTCCCACAGTGTTAGCAACACCAACAAGATTACTTGAAAAAATAAATATTGCCAAATATCGTACCCCTCAAAACATGGAAGAACAAGGCATTATCATGAAAAAACAAGTACTATCACTGTCCGAGAGTAGACACAAGACCAGGCCAAATTCTGTTTTTTCTCTCGAGTGTCCACTTGAGAAAGGAAAGCAAAAAACACCCTTGGAAATAGATACAGACAGGAAAACTACAGTCTACTGTACCAGCATACAAATATTACCAAGAATAGATATTACAGAATTTGTTGCCACAAGAGGAAAACAAGACCAGGCATTAACTGATTCAAAACAAGAGGAATCCAATCCAAAATTACTTCCAAAGTCCCTTAAGCCATCCTGGACCGTTCTACTTCAGTCTGGATACCCAGAAAAAGAGGAAACTAACACAAGTAGGACTGCTTGTTTGGAACATGAAAAATTAGAAATTGACAATCATAGTACTGTGAATCAGGACGAAGGGAAATTGGAAAGAGATACAGACACAGCCGTATATTTGGAAGAGGACAAAGTAGAAAAGCACACTAACAGTACTATCAATCTGGAGGAGAAAACAAGAACGGATGCAAACAGTACTATAGGTCGGCATGCTCCATGTTTAATGGCAGAGGATGCTCAGACTGAGACTCAAGCAAACACTCATGTAGAGCTTAAAGAGGAACTAGAATTGTCCAGTGCAGAAAATATTCAAGTACAAAAATCATTTCAAACACATGTTCAGGATTCATTGTCGGCCCATACTCTTTATTCTCTTAAATACCAGAGAAGCAGATTAGGAGTAACAGATCTGAAAAGAGAATCAAGCCCTCAATATTTAACTATGAAAACTTCAAATGACCCAGTTTCACAGAGTGTTGACATCACAAGGCGTATGGATGAGCAAGAAGAAAAGATAACAGGATATATCCTGATACATAAAAGGCATCCGTTTATGATTGAAGATGGAAAGGAAATTGAGGAAACCCATATGCAAAAGACCTCATGTGTGAATTCTCTGTCTCTAGCAGTAGAAAAGCAGAGTGGGACTCAGCAAAGGGATTGGGGTGAAGGGGTACGGAACACAAGCTCCCCAAGGGTCCGGCAACAAGAAGCTGTTCCAGGAACTGTGCCCACATCACCTCAAGTTAAAAGTAATGAAACCAAAACACTTGCAGGCGGTCTAAGCGAAGAATGTCTAGTTCACATTTATGAAGCAATTGCAACTGTCCTTGAATCCAAGATGAAAAATAGGATTCAAGACAAAGTTTCTTCTGACAAGTGGGAAAAAGTGCAAGCCCATAAACCTGATGACCTGAAGCCCCCACCTCCTCCAGAGGGTCCAGATCCAGCATCGACAGCAGTACATCCCAAAGGACAGCGCAAGTCCCTTTTAAAACATCTTACTCCCGAGGAAAAAAATAAGCTCGCTAATCATTTAGAGTCAAAAGCACTTGAAATAAAACTGAATCGGATGCCAGATATTGCAAACACATCCTTACAAAAGCTTAACGTTTATCCTGAAGGGGCTATTGCTGAAGAAAACAGTGGGCAGATATATTCAAGATATAAAAAAGTGAGTTTTATGACGGCAGAAGGGACTGATACTATAAAACATAACTTAGAATGCAAGTACCCAAAAGATTCATCACCTCTCAGTTATATGAAAACACTAGCGGTTAAAGGCTTAAGCAGCAGCAAGGAGGTAATTACAGAGAAAAAGAGTATTAGTAATCGAGAAAGTGGAACATCTTCAGTGACTTTGGCTAATGACATACCATTGCCTCAGATTCTCCAGAACTACTCAGTGAAAGGAAAAGACAAACTTCTCATGCACTTTTCTATGAAGACACTGGAAATACAAATGAAATCCCCTCCGAGAATTGTAAGTGAATCTTGTATAATGGCCAATGCCCAGGATAGAACAACACCCTTATCCAACTGTATTCACTCTGCTGTCAAAGGACCAAAGCGGAAAAACAGAATTTTGCTACTTTTTGAAGAAAAATCCCTTCGTCAAATAGATCTTGATTTGCAAAATAAATACCTCCGCTTTCTTCTGGGGCTTTCTGATGAAAGTATGTTTCCTAAGCCAAATGCCCTTCCCAAACATATTCTCAAATTAAACACAATTTCAAAATGTAAGAAAGAAGATGATAGTAGAGAACATCGTCCTCTTCCCTTTGATTCAGAACGGTTAGAAAAACACATTTCTTCCAAAAAGCAAAGCCTCCCTGGAAATTCATTCCTCTTCAGAAGATGCCTGGACCCAACCCATAAAAGAGCCTTTGATTCAGGTCTACATCAGACAGTGCAGAAAGATACTGAAACTCTTTCAGAGTTAAAATCCCACAAGTCTCCAGAAAAAGATAAAGAACATCATCATGTATGTTTTCAAAAAACAAATACATATCAGCCTTCTGAGTTAAGAACTCAGAAAAATGCTACTGGTTTGGTTGATCCACATTCAACTCAGATCTCTAACTTGAACAAATGCCCAGCCCCTAAAATACATGACAGCGAGGAATGCATGTTCATAGAAGCCAACCCTTGCTTGAATCAAGAGTCACAAAACATTTTACGTGAATTACAGAAAGGAATTCCTCTGGAAAATCTCTGCAAGATGAAAGAAATCACGACTTACTTGAAACCGTATTTCAAGGAAGATGTAGGTTCGCAGCATATTAGAGCTTGTAAAAAACATAACTTAATTATGACACCACCTTCCCGTAAATCTCACAAAAGCAGAAAATATAAATCATCCTCCGAGATGCAGTCTCCTGACCAATTGTGTGATAGTTCCGTTAATAATACGGAAAAGCAGTCTACATCATCTTCCATCTCACTCAGTGAAGACAAATTTTCATGGACTGCAAGGAGCAGGACAAGTTACTCATTGGCACCCTTAACTGAGTCAAATATTAAATTACATCTTGCAAAAAGCCAAGGTAAGCCTCAAGTAGACCTGGAAAGCAAAGAAAGAAAGAAGGCCAAATTTGATATGTATAGGAAGAATGATTTTCATCTGGAATATAATTATAGTCATATGCCTAGTAAAGAAAAACTCACAAGAAAGAAGAAAACACAAGGTGAAGAATCAGAAAGGTCAGATTATTCCCAAAGCAAACAGAGATCAGCATCAAAATCTCATCATGAGCGCAATGACTCCCACTATGAAAGTGAACAAAACCCACCATTTTTTTATGCCTGTATACCAGCAGATTCACTGGAGATTGCACCCCAAACCATTCGCTGGACAATTCCCAAAAAAACTTTAAGGAAGAGGAACTTCAGAGTTCCCATGGTGGCAAATACTTCAAAGTCTTGGAATATATGGACTTCGTCCAAAAAGTTGTTGCGGTCACTGTCAGGATCCATTAGCCCCGTCCATCAAAGCTGATGTGACCATATCTTGATTCCTCTGAATTTGAACTCTGGTCTATGTGCTACTGTGGTATTCTATGACAAATAAAACAATAGCATGTCACATAGTTTCCTCGTGAAGTGTTTTCTCGGTTGATATATTGTGTGCTGTAGTAGGTTTGTTCCGGGAGGCCAGGATGGAAGAGCAGGTGACTTTGGGTTTGGTTGTCTTGTGCATGAGCTCTTTTTATAACTACTGCTACCTCCTCATAATCATAGGAGAAGTGGCTCACAGACTCAGAAGCCCTCTTTCCAGAGTTTCAAGCAGTAGTGAGGATTCCACAGTGTCAGCTGCTGCATAATGGGGAACAAGTACTGAGTTATGTCCATCGAGGTTGACAACCAGATTGAATATCTGTTTTCTAAAAAATGTATACCTTTATTGGTGCATTGTAGCTATACATCACCGTGAGATTCAAATATCTTAATACTTTTTAGTCTAGAGAACTTTGAGCTTATATACACACAAAGTCGGACTAGTATGATAGACTTCTATGTACCCATTAACTAGATTCCAATCTCAACCGATAGCCAAACCTGCCTTGTCCACTTCTCCTCCACTAACATTTTGAAACAAACCCTAGATATACCATTTGATCTATACACATTTTATTATATATATCCACAAGATAAAAAACTGTTTTTAACATAACCATGGCCTGGCATGGTGGAGCATGTTTGTAATCCCAGTCCTTAGGGAGCTGAGACAGGAGGATTGCAGGTTCATAGCCACAAACAGCAATTAGGCAAGGCCCTCAGCAGCTTAGTGATATCCTGTTTCAAAATTAAAAAAAAAAAAAAAATAGGGCTGGGGGTGTAGCTCAGAGGTGAATGTTCCTGGGTTCAATCCCCAGTATCAAAATAAAAATAAAAACAAAACAACACATAATCATAATACCATTATCACATCTAAAAATAATAGTAATTCTTCCTTATAATATGAATGTATTATATGGTGTTTCGGCATTTAAAATAAAATGTGTGCTGCAGAATATTGCCTGTCACTTCTATCAGTGCAAATTAGAACTGTTAGAAATAGCTTAATTTCTTGTCACAAATAATAGGAGAGGATTGAGTGACTATTTCTTATATTGTGAAGAACTCTCACTAAGACATTAAATGTCTATTTGTCGAAAGGAAAAACATTACAGAAATTGAAAACAATTAGCTATGAAAGGACATATTTATTTAGAACAAGAAAAGAAATTATTGCACATTCCAATTTTTATAAAGCAAATTGAACCCCAGAAACTACAATTATAGAAAGCATTTTAGTTAACTGCTTCATACACATTTTTCCTACATTTTTTGACTACATGGTCACCTCTTCAGAAAACAATTTTTTAGTGTAACATTTTATATAAAGATCAAAAGTAATACAGTCTTTTAGTGATTGGTAGAAAGTCACTCATTGTTGACAGTTTAGAAAATTCAAGACAGGGAGTGTGGCTCAGTTATAGAGTACTTGACTAATACGCGCAAGGCCCTTATTTTATACCTAGCACCATATACACATGCAAAAAAGAAAAAATAATTAGGAAATTCAAGCACTTTTGCTGACTCTGGTGGTTTTATATATCATTTCATCTGGAACTAGTAGACTTCATCAGAACAGTGACCTTCAGATGGAGTAAGGTGAAAGCCAATAAGTTGGGATGTGTTCGTATGTGACCTCACCCACAGATGTCCTTGCTATCATACTACTGGTATAGGTTTGTCTCCCACAAACACAAAGTTTTGGTGAACTCTATACCATGAAGTCCTCTTTTTAAAAAGTATAATAAATACATATTCTCTTGAGTATATTCCTGCCAGAAAGGAACATCCGTTTTGACTAGATGTTATGGAGAAAAACTTACTTATTAGCTTATAGTTTTACATGCCCCATGAACGGAAGCCACTTCGAAGGCCCGCTTTCCTAATACTCTATCTTTCCAGCCTCGTTTCTTTCCATTCCTCTAGTTGTGGGCAGTGTAGGAAGCTTCCGTATTGTAACACAGACGCTGGCTGCCGAGTTCTCGTGTTACCTACCGCCTGTGTTTGTCAGCTTTGTTGTCACTGTGGTCACCATATACACATCAAAGTCCCTGACAAGCACAACTTAGACAAAGGAAGGTTTATTTAGGGCTCACAATTTCAGAGGTTTTGGAGGTTTCAGAAGCCAGTCCATGGTCAGCTGGCTTGGGCAACAGAACAACGTGGCAGCGGGGCTGTAGGCCATGATGGAGGAGGAAAAGCTACCTTCAACTAAGGGAGCCAGGGGACAGACACAAGGTTATACCTGCAGTGATCCACCCCTCTAGCCGTGTCCTGCCTGGGATCCTGGTTGCATTGTCTAACATATATGAGTTTCTCTTGGGGGGGGGGTCTTTGTTTTTTACTTTTATTGGTGCATTATAGTCTCACAGCATAATGTAGTTCACAGTGATAGTGATAGATGTGAACTTTCCCCCAGCTCCCTCCCCTCCCCCCTTCCCCAAACAGGATGTTGAGATTGGCATTGGTATTCTCACATAGGTACATGATGGCAGTGGAAGTGTTTCCTTCGTTAACTCCCCCCCCACAGCCTCCCTAAGACCACCTGCCTCGCTCAACTGGAGTTTCCAAACCATAATAACTTGGGGTGTGTTCTTTGAACAGAAAGTTTTTTCTACACCATGATGACTGGCATACCTACATGTGAAAGTGGATATCAGTCACATAAATATACATCCCACTAAACTTTAAATGCTAACCTAACTCAACTTCCCCTGAACACGATACCAAAAACATTTGCAGACTCTCCAGTCTCACCAAACGTGAAGCCAGATATGGAAGATACATTAAAGTAGAAAGAGAATGTTTTTAAGGGCAGTGAAGGTATCTTACTCTTACAAATCTCTTTAAGACTCTGAAGCACAAACTTCTTTAGCTTTTATGGTATAGTTGTTCATAGAAATGAGATAACATTAGTTTATTTCCATATTTGAGCAACTACCATTTATTCAGTGTCTACAATGTACCAGTCCTTGTCCAGGGTACTACACCTAGCAAAATTAAACACAATCTTGACTTGGAAAAAAAAACAACAACTCAGGGTCAGCTAAGGAAAGAAAAGCAAAAAATCTCTTATAAGGCTCCACACATACACACATACATACACACACACACACACACACACACACACACACACAGCCTCATTACTGGTATTTTTGCTGGAGAAAAGAAAGCAGATCTAAGGCCATAATTATTTGGACTAAGGCATCTATCAAAAATATTAATTTGAGCTCGGCGTGGTGGCGCACACTTGTAATCCCAGCATTCGGGAGGCTGAGACAGGAGGATCTGGGTTCCCAGCCAACCTCAGCTACCTAGTGAGGCACTCCGCAACTTAGTGAGACCCTGTTTCAAAATAAAGAATAAAAAATAGGGCTGGGGGTGTAGCTCAGAATGTAGAATGCCCCTGAGTTCAATCCTCAGTACCACACATACACACACACAAATTAATTTGGAACAGATGTTGACAGAAAGATGAACATGTAAGTTGTCTGGTGATCTGCATGGTACGGCTTCTTTTAGAGACAACTCTTGGGGACTGAGGTACGTTTCTTCTTGGCTGCATGTATGTCTGTATGCATGTATGTAAGATGATACTACATAGAACCCAGGGACATTCTATTTCTAAGCTACATCTCCAGCCCTATTTTTTTTTTTTTTTTCATAACTGAGGATTGAACCCAGGGGCATTCTACCTCTGAGCTATGCCTCCAGTCCCAATTTTTATTCCTTATTTTGAAACAGGGTCTCACTAAGTTGCAGAGGGCCTCACTAAATAGCTGAGGCTGGCCATGAACCTGGGATCCTCCTGTTTCAGCCTCCCAAGTACTGGGATTACGAGCATGCACCACCACACCCGGCTCCTATTTTATCTTTTATTTTGAAACAGGGTCTCCCTGGGTTGCTGAGGGCCTTGGCAAGTTGCTGAGGCTGTCCTCAAACTTGTGATCCTCTCGTCTCAGTCTCCCAAGGATTGGGATTACAGGTAATGCCACCATGGCCGGGTTATCTTCTTGGCTGTAAATACTCAAATTGTAACAGATAGGAATGGTGTAGTCAAACACCATGAAAACTTGAGAGTGACATTAAAGTTCAAGTTTTAAGGTAATGAGGGAACTTGGTGGAGGAGGTGGAAAGAATGTTTAGCATAAGTTCCACCCTTGCAAGATTTAGACCCAGTTCTGAAAATTGAACTGCACAAAGCTACACTCCTCAAGGACCTTGACCCATTATTGAGAAGAAAAAAAATCATTCTTAAGAGGTTCCCAAATGTTCTCAGGTAATGGTGCCTTAGACTCTCTCTCAATCTCTCTCTCTCTCTCTCTCTCTCTCTCTCTCTCTCTCTCTCTCTCTCTCTCTCTCTCTTTTTCTTTCTTTCTTTCTTTTTTTTTTTTTTTGTGGTACTGGGGATTGAAACCAGGGGCATTCTACCTCTGAGCTACACCCTCCCCAGCTCTATTTTATTTTTTTATGTTGACATAGGGTCTCACTGGTTGCTGAGGCTGGCCTCTAACCTGTGATCCTCCTGTCTCAGGCTCCCAGGTACTGGGATTACAGGCATGCACCACTGCTCCCGACTACCTTGTCTCTCAATGTTTCACCTCTAGGCCAGAATAAATAACTAATAATTGCATATTAAGTATCTTAGGTTCAAACCACTTACTTAGAACTTATATCTTAACAGCTTGGTAATTGTTTGGAAAAAGGTGAATAAATTAAATTTAAATCTTTAAAATTTAATTCTTAAGTACTTAGTGGGATATATATGCTTGTTAGATACGACACAACTCCCCAAACTTTAGATTCAGATTGGACACTCCACACTGATCCTTATGCAGCATTTGATTTTATGTTAGCATGGCTAAAAACTCAGATTGGCAAAGAAATTACGTAACAGAAAGCAACTTGGAACTTTCATCACCGAATTACCTTGAATTAGCAGTTCACGCAGTGTCCAGCAGAT
This sequence comes from Graphiurus murinus, assembly GCA_004027655.1. Classification (NCBI taxonomy): domain Eukaryota; kingdom Metazoa; phylum Chordata; class Mammalia; order Rodentia; family Gliridae; genus Graphiurus; species Graphiurus murinus. The sequence continues at coordinate 33,173 of PVLC010012868.1, forward strand.
GGCGCTGAGCTACCCTCACAAGTTAGAAATACGCCCAGTCACCACGGGTCAGGGGCCTGGACTGCCACCTTCAAATTGTCTCAGTGTTCTACTTTCTGGAGTTCTTGAAGAGCAAGTCTTCAAGAGCCACAGGACAACGAAGGGCCGTATGAGTGGGGGAAAGGGAAACCGGAAAGAGCGAGACTGAGGCTGGACTCCTTGCTGTCTGCCACCAGAGTCCCCAGCAGGCACACAGCCTCTCCCTCGGGATCATTTTCCATTCGCGACAACCAAAGTCTGATGGGCCTTACTTAGTGCACTCCCATGGTGTGTCTGCCACCTGGCTCTCCTGACATCTTATTCCTTCGCAACCCGAACATCTTCTGCACCATCCTTACAAGCAGATGGCCTTGGCTCTTCACCAGTCGCCTGTTATTCATGTATGAACCATCCCTGCTGCTGCCACAAGCCACTGCCTCCACTTACTCGCTGGAGTCCATTACTTCCATTGTCTTAGACCCTTCAGGCTGATATACAAAATACATCATACTGGGCAATTTCATTTCTTTCCCTCTCCCTCTCCCTCCTGTCTGCAGATGAAACCCAGGCTCTCACTCATGCCAGGCAAGCAAACCAGTATGGAGCTGTGTGCCCAGCCCCATATAGATATATATAAATAAACGTATATATTTATTTATTTAGAGATGGGGTCTTGCTAAATTGCCCAGGTTGGCCTCAAACTTGTGATCCTCCTACTTCAGCTTCCCAAAATAGCTGGGATTACAATCATGCATTAGTACAGCTGAGCCTTCAAGCCTTCAAGCCCTGTAAGGAACTAATCCCACTAGTGAGAGCTCACCTGACTACCTAAAAGTACCACCTCTTAAAATCAATTCACTGGGGATTAACCTTCAACATGAATGAGTGAATGAATGAATGAATGAATTAATTAATTAATTAATTAATTTTTGGTGCTGATGGTTGAACCCAGAGGTATTCTCCCTCTGAGCTACACCTCGGCCCTATTTTTTCATTCTTTATTTTAAAACAGGATCTCACTAACTTGCGGAGGGCCTCACTAAGTTGCTGAGGCTGGCCATGAACCTGCGATCCTCCTGTCTCAGCATCCCAAAGTACTGAGATTACAAGCAGCGTGCACCACCATGCCTGGCTTCCAACATGAATTTTAGATACAAACATTTCAAGACATAGAACTCATCTAAAAAAAAAAATCACTAACGCTTCGACTTTCTCTGTACAGCATTATTTTTCCATCCCCTACCAAGTCATTTCTAAGAGAATATGCACTGTTAGAATATGCAGTGTTGTTGCCTTCATCTAGAAATGAATAAATAAAAGCCATCTCTTAGCCCTTCCGTTATGTTTTGGACCTGGAATCCGCCCCCCCCCCACACACACACACCGCCATGCTCATGCTGAAGGCTTGGTCCCCAGGTGGCAAGGTTCAGAGGTGGGGATTGGGGGAAGGGAGTGGATCTCGAGAGCTCTGGTCTCATCAGTGCATTACTCGATCGATGAGTTGATAATCTGATGATATATGAAGAGGTGGTAGAAACTTCCGGAGGTAAAGCCTAGTTGGAAAAAGTAGGTCACTGGGCTGTGACTTGAAAGGATATTTCTTGCCTCCGGCCCTTTCCTTCTCTTTGCTTCTTGGCTGCCATGAAGTGAGCAACTTTCTTCCACCACACTCTCTCCCCCTGTGATGCTCTACCTCACCACAGGCTGGTGGTGATGGAGTCAGCAGTCCATGGACTGACACCTCCACCCCATGAGCCAATATACATCTTTGCTTCTTTAAGTTGTTTTTCTCAGGTATTTTGTCACAGTGATGAACGACTAACACAACTTCATCTCTTGTCAACGACTTCATTTATTTTATCTTCTTTGCAACAAAAGTCCTCAAAAGAATTATCCCTTCTTACTGTTCCATTTCTCTATACCTGTTGTCTCATAAACCCACACCAGCCATGCTTTCTCCCACCACTCAACTCAATGCTTCTTATCAAAGTCACTGGTAACCTCTACAATGTGAAATGTAATGTTGGAGCTATGCATGGTGGCAGATGACTCTAATCCCAGTACATAGGAGGCTAATACAGAAAGATTGCAGGTTTGAGGCCAGCCTAGAAGCATAGGGAGACCCTGTTTCAAAAATAAAAAGGACTGAGGGTATAGCTCAGAGATAGAATGCTCCTGGGTTCAATCCCCAGTTCTAAGAAAAAAAAAAATAGAAATTTAATGCTAGAATCACACATGCCATCTTTGAATAATAGTATTTGACTGGAACATCAATTGGAAAATTTAAAACTGAAAAATTAAAGTTAAAAAAAAAACATTCAATATGCTCTATAGCAGAATGGAAATGACAAAGGAGAGAATCAGTCAACTTGAAGAGGGGGCAGGAAGCCTGGGTTGGGGGTTCAAGGTGACAGAGGAGAAGCAGGGTGCCCTTCCTAATTCCTCCAGTTTGGAACCCAAACAGCTGGTAACCATTTGCTCCACAAGGTGAGTGTTGTAGGGATTGCACTGGGCTTTGATAATGGACGGAGACTTGGAGAGACCGAAGAGGATAAAGAGGGAGAAAGTCCGTCAGAGCAGAACTTGTGCCCCTGGCACCAGGGCAGGGGGAGAAGAAACAGAAATAGGAAGAAAGAGACGAGTATTGAGAAGATTGTTACAGACATAGACACCGAACAGAAAGTCCCTCAAACTTCACTGCTCAGGAGGCTGCACAGGGGGCCGGCGGGGGAGCCCTCTGCTTTCTCCAACCCAACTTTCATCTGAGAGCTGTGGCCGGGGGTGGGGGGGCACTGCTGTGGAGGTCAAGGCTAAGCTTGAAGCTTTGAGAAACACAAATCCCTTCATCATCTTCCCTGGAGATTGCAGCCAATATTCCCATCAGGGGAACAGTTCCACCCGAGCTATCTGAAGAATCTGTGCAGTGAGCTGTCTGCTGTGAGCCGGAGGCAGAGGCAGGACTTGGCCAATTCCACCACCCGGCACTTTCCTCACACCCAAAACCAACTGGATGCGTTCCAAGCCACCGCCTGCTAAGGAGAAGGATCTGTCTGCTGGGGCAGGGGGGGGGGGGGTCCCCCCAGCACTGTCCTCTCTGAGCTATCATGGCGGCTGTCTACACCCAGATCCAGAGAGGAGATTTGAGAGCTACTTCAGGTTGGGCTAGAGGAGGATAGAGTAAGGACCTTGGGGATCACTTGGGTGCCAGGTGCTTCTCCCTCTGCAGTGAAATCTCCTCAGGGGCATACACTGCCTGTGCCAGGAAAAGGTTCAGCCACCTCGAGGAGACACCTGATGCCATCCTCTCCCTGCTCCCAGGCCACCTCTGAATGTCCAGAGCTGCCTAGGTGTGCACGGGAGGAAGACACGAGGGAAGTGTGTGGAAAGGCTCTGGAACCTGAGCTCAGCTTAGTCTTATGAAGCAGGATATTGATGTAGATGCGGAGAAAAAACACACAGCTCCTCCCCCACCCCCAGCACAGAACAGGTTAGTCTGGGAGCTTCCTCCACACCCAGAGTCCTTCCAGTGATATACCTCAGAGGCTTGAAAATTTATGATGCCCTTGATACCTGGCAGATTTTAACTGTAGTCCCTGAAAGAAGTCTCTTTATTGTTTATTTATTTATTTGATACTGGGGATTGAACCCAGGGGTATTCTACCTTCAGGCAACATCCCCAGTCCTTTTTATTTTTTATTTTGAAACAGAATCTCAATAAATTGCTGAGAGTCTTGTTATGTTACCCTGACTGGGATTATAGGTGTGCCACCATACCCAACAGCACAAAGTACTTTTTTTTTTTTTTTATGGTACTGGGGATTGAATTTAGGGGCATTCTAGCGCCAAGCTACACACCCAGCCCTTTTAAATTTTTGTTTTGAAACAGGGTCTCACTAGGTTGCTGAGAGTCTCACTAAGTAGCTGAGGCTGGCCATGAACCTGCAATCCTCCTGTCTCAGCTTCCCATTTACTGGGATTATAGGCATGTGCCACCATGCCCAGCTCACAAAACACTTTTGATACACAGTATATTATTTAATGCTCAGACCAACCCTGGTATTATTACTTTCATTTTATACAGAGGTTTGAAGATCAAATAACTCACCCAACTTTGCCAATTACAGGGCAGCCATGAGTTCCACCCTCAGTCTGATTCCAAAGCCCTTCCTTGTTAGAGAACAGAATACACATTTCACATCACCTTGGAAGCTCAGGGGTGAGATTTCAAAGGTGTTTATTTTAGGCTATTTTTAGACATAGAAAAGAGGCATCCATCCATTTTACTCCAGTTAGAGGAGTAGCAGGAGTTCTGGTCTCCTCTCTGCAGCCTTGGAACTTCGCTCCGCAATCCAGGTTTTCCAAAGCTGCTGTTCCTCTGAGTTCAGCGTCAGCATCGCATCGGGAAGCAGGTAAGCCAAAGCTGATCTCCAGGAGAGCCGGGGTCAGGCCCAGGTCTGTTATCTCTCGCCTCCCTGGGCTTTCTTTCGTAATAGGACAGGATGTACTCGATTTCTTTTGTAGGAGGACAGGACATACTAGATTAATGATCCTCCCTTTCTGTATCTATAAGCTACAGTAAAAGATACTGGACTGTGTGTGTGTGTGTGTGTGTGTGTGTGTGTGTGTGTGTGTGTGTGTGGTAATGGGGATTAAACTCAGAGTCATTCAACCTCTGAGCTACACCTCCAGCCCTATTTCATTTCATTTATTTATTTATGTTGAGACAGGTTTCCACTAAGTTGCAGAGGGCCTCGCTAAGTTGCTGAGGTTCTCTGTGAACTTGAGATCCTCCTGTCTCAGCCTCCCAAGTGCTGAGATTATAGGTGCGCCCCACCATGTCCAGCTGGACTTTCTAAATTCAGCTTATTTTTCAGATGATGTCTCACTATGTGGCCAGGCTGGTCACCTAATGTGTTCAAGCGACCCTCAGTCTTCCAAGTAGCTGGGAGTGCAGGCGTACACCACCATGCCTGGCTCTAGACACTGGGACGTTTTAGTTAGCGTGAGCTCAGCAATCTCTTTCTAGACTTAAAGCCAAGATCTGCGGCAAGTTCTCCCAAAGGCTTTCTTTGCAGCTCACACCAGCCCACCTTGGTCTCTCTTCTACATTCAAGTCTGATTTGCCATGTACAATGCAGCCCGAACATTGAGATTGTTCAGGTCAAGAACCTGAGACCACATACCATTTGAGAACCACATACCATTTGTTGAAATGTGTAAAACTTATAAAATGAACTAATAAGCTGCCATGCACAGTTTGTTCTACCCCTTTAGTGTGACAAATCTGCATAGTCTACTGGAAACTTGGGCTTGCATTTAGAATCCCAGAGTTCTTGGAGAGCTGCCTTAGACAGGATCAGAGCAGGAAGGACCACTGTCGGCCCAGGACTCCAGCCTGCAGGCCTCTTGCGGCCTCCTTGACCCCTCCTTGACCTTCCTTGACCTCTCTTTGACCCTCCTTGACCCCTTCTTGACCCTCCTTGACCTACAAGAAGGAGGGGCTTCAAGTTCCTGGGTGTAGACACACCAGCACACACGTGAGCTCCGCCAACCTTCCCTAACACGCACACACACATTCTCTCCCTCTTACACACACACACACACACACACACACACACACACACACACACACACACACTGGGCCTGGGATGGGGCACGTTCTGATTCTGAGAGTTGGCTGAACACCTTTTCAGCAGGATATGCTGCAATCCCAGGATCCCAGAGCTGGCTGGAAGATCTGAAGGCCTGGTCCCTCCTTCCCGCCGCCCCTCCCCCTGTCACACACCGCACTCGTTCCTGGAAGGTGGCTTGAGGATGGAAGGAAGCTGACCCTCTGAGACGCAGGCACAAAGCAGGGGACCAAGTTGTTGAGTAGAAAGCCCGTCTAGCTTCATGACATTCCTTTTGTCTTTTCTTACCTTGATCTCACCTTGCTTTCCTCTTGTGAGAGATCTTCAGATAGTTTTTCTCCCTATGGGTCCCAGCCTTTCCCTAACTACCAGGTTTAGATAAATATCCTACTGCAGGTTGCGATAACCAAGTACCCCCGACAGTTGGAGGCTGGAAGTCCAAGATCAAGGAGCCAGTGCGGTCGGTTCTGGGAGAGTTCGTTATTGGGCTGCAGACTGCTGTCTTTCCATTGTATCCTCACATGGCAGAAAAGGGGCGAGAGAGTCCTCCGGGGTCTCTTTCATGTTATATATATGGATAATCAATTGTTCCAGCACTGCTTATTGAAATTCACTGAATTTCCTTGACAATTAATACAAAACTAGTAGACCATACATGGATCTGTTTCCAGATTCCGTTTTTCTTTGGTTCCATTGTTCTGTCCATCCATCTTGATGCCTTTACCACACTGTCTATATTATTGAAGTTTGGAAGAAGCCTTAAAGTCAGGTGGTGTAAATCCTCTAACTGTGTTCTTTTTCAATGTTATTTTGACTATCCTAGGGCCTTCAAATTTCAGTATGAAATTTAGAATAAATTTGTCAACTTCTAAAGATAAAGGCTGGGTTTTGATAGATTGTGTATTGAAATTATAAAATTATAGAAGAGTGATTTTTTTTTTTTTTTTTTTTTTTGCAGTACTGGAGATGGCGTTGCGTCCCACGCCACACGGGGTAGGGCAAAGCAGACCAGCCGCTTCGCTCATCGGGGCCCAGCGAGAGGGAAAGTGTGGGGGCCAGGCCCACCACCCTGGGGAGTCGGGGAAGCCCCTCAAAAATCCAGCACCGGCCGGGAGTCCAGTCAGCGGTCAGGCAGCGCCGCAGGAACTCAACTTTATTGGGACACACAATAGATTATATGGGCAGGTCAGGTAGGGAGGTGAAGCTGGGGCGGGGGAGCCAATGGGAGCAGATCATGTCAACGTAGCTTCAGGGGAGGGAGGTAGGCCTTTCCTTGACCCACCCACCGGCTTCCCTGGGCTGGAGGGGTCAGATTTCACCAAGAAAGGTCAGAGCCTGTGAGTGACAAATGCCACATAACCTGAGCGATCCCTACAGCGTTCTACCCCCAGCTACATCCCCAGCCCTATTTTTTATTCTTTATTTGGAAACAGGGTCTCACTAAGTTGCGGAGTGCCTCACCTGTATCCTCCAGTCTCAGCCTCCCAAGTACTGGGATTATAAGCGTGCACCACCATGCCCGGCTGAAGAGTGATGTTAATCATGTTGAATCTTCTCATTTCTCATCCATGAACACTATCACATGATTTCTTTAGGTCTTCTTTAATTTGTCCTGGTAATGGTTTGCAGTTTTCAGAGTTCAGGGCTTGGCTTTCACCAAGTACTGCATATTTTTGATATTATAATACATGGTGTTTTTAAACATTTGAATTCAGAAAAGTAATTATGAATTTGCTTGACCATGATAAATAATTCACTATGCATATGAATATCAAGATCACCAAATCAAAACATCATCTTGTATACATTAAATATATCCCAGAACCACAAAATAAATAAATAAATAAACAAAAACTAAGTATAATAAAATGTATATATGTTAAAAAGTTTGAATTTTCAATTGTTTGTTGGATTGTCAAACATTGTGAATTTTACTCTGATGATTGCTGGATATGTGTATTTCTCTCTATATTTCTCCTATATACCATTCCTCCATATTAAAAAATTATCAAGATTTTCCCACATTTGTTTCATCTTTTCATTTGTTTTCTTTTTATTTGTTAAAGTATTTTAAGCAAAATTATAGAAAATATATACTTCCCCTCTTGCATACTTAAGTCTATAAAAGAACATTACCTTCCTCCCACAAAATGCAAGAAGATAATCACAGTGTTATTATCTCACCTAAGAAGATTAACAATTCTTCAGAACTTCCTTCCTTCCTTTTTTTCTGTACTGGGGATTAAACCCAGGTGCATTCTACCTCCAAGCTATATCCTCAGTCCTATATTATTTTTTATTTTGAAACAGGGTCTCACTAAGTTGCTGAGGCTGTCCTTGAACCTGAAAATTCTCCTGTCTCTGCCTTCCAAATACTGGGATTACAGATGTGTGCCACCACACCTGATTTCAGAACCATTTTCTAGTCATACAATGAACAAATTCAATTGTCTCAAATATTTTTGCAGATAATTTATTCAAATTTGGATCAAATCAAGGTTAAATCTTCATTATTTCAATTTCTTTTCTTCCTTCATTCCTTCCCTCCTCCTTCTCCTCCTTTTTCCCTTCCTTCCTTCCTTCCTTCCTTCCTTCCTTCCTTCCTTCCTTCCTTCCTCCCTCCCTCCCTCCCTCCCTCCCTCTCTCCCTCTCTTCCTTTTTTATGCTACTGGTGATTGAATGCAGTGGGGTTCTACCACTAGCTATAACCCTAGCTATTTCTGTAAAATTCTTTATTTTGAAACAGCATCTTGCTAAGTTACCACACACAAACCTCAACCTGCTATCCTCCTGGCCCATCCTCCCAAGTATTGGTATTATTGGAACGCACCATTGTGCCCAGCTGCTCATTGTGATTTATAATTATCTATTAATCAAACTGAATCTTCCCTTCATTCCTCTGACACTGGCTTGTTTAATAAGTGAGGACATCCCACATTCTGACTTGGTTTTTTTTGCTTCCTTGTGATTTATCTTCCTTTTTCTCCCTCGTGTTGTTTTCCTAGGGGCTTGGTTAAATTCAGGTTTAACTTTTTTTTTTTTTTTTTTTTTTTTGGCATGAATACATTACAGTTGGTGCTGTGTGCTTCATATTGTATTACATCAGGAGGCACCTAATGCCTGGTTTCTATTTTTAGCGATACTGAGATTAAACAAAGGCTCCCGTGGTGAGAGCCTGACCCCTCAGTTGCATCCTCCATCACTCATCAAGTAATGCGATCCTGCTGGTGATCGTTTCTTGACTCCACTAGAGGCATCAAAGTGGTGCTTTTCTGACTGTATCATTTCTTATTCATTTATTAGCTGGAATCCTTCGCAAACAATAATGTTCCCTCTTCATTTAGGGCTATTGATGACCCTGAAAGGCAAGACCAGTGCTTAATTCTCCTCTTTTAACTGCCAATTCTCACGAGTAAGAAGTTTAGGGTCTACACCAGAACTAGGTTGGGTTCTCCTAGGCTCCCTTTGTTCAACCTTCCATTAAAAAAACTATCAAACCAGATATGTATGGGGTTACTTTTACGGGAAAGAAGGAGGCATCGTACCTGGAAATGAAATTCCAGTTTTCAAAATAGGTCTCTATGTCATCTCCCCACCCTGCTTTCGTCCTGACCATCGTCTAGGAAGCAGTCAAGAGGAATTCACCCCTTTCTGCTCATAGCTTCATTCAGTGTGGACCAGAAAGAGGTGAGGGAAGCAGAGTCACATCTCTGAAATCGCAGCCACACTACCAGATACCTGCAGCCAGCAGGGAGAGAAGAAGGCCATCAAATACAGGTTTGTCCATTGCCAGAGAGCGTGTGCAGTAGTATACCATTGTCAGACTGCTGATGGCCTGGAAAAGTTGTAAATTTGACAAAGATGAATTTTAAGGACCAGAATATCTGTCCAGATAAGGACATATCTGTCCTTTAAAGACTATACCTGTCCAGAGTTTGCTAACCAAACCGGAACAAAAGCACCAGTACTTGAAAAAGCAGCAAGAGTAGCAAGGTGCCACCCACAGCCCCATGGAAGAGGTGAAGGTCCAAGCTAGTCAAGCTACCAGGATGCACAGGAATGACACCCTGTGCACTGCAGCCTCCCGGCGTGGACACACAGGCCACCCTGTGGCCGGAGCTGCAGGCTGGCATGCGGTAACCTCTGCACCATGCTGTGGAAACCTTCTCTTTGTGCCCAGGCTGTGGGTGTGTCCCCACATCCAGCCCAAGCTGGGATCCAGTAACAATGGCAGCCTGGCAGCCCAGCCTCCAGCAGCAGCTTACCCTGGTGACTTTCATCAGAGAGGGGCCCTTCCTATCTGCAGGTGTGAGATGGTGCTCGTAGCATCACAACTGGTGACACACCCCCCCCCCCCCCCCCCCCCCCC